>JARRAA010011663.1:0-21445 GCA_030557295.1 Ecitodaemon sp. MM-2014 | reverse complement strand
GACGCGCGCCCTCTGCACACGACTGCCGGGTTATCTGCATATGACTGGATTTAAGCCGCGCGGCCGTATAAGCTCCGTTCGTACGGACACGGCCTTGGCAAGGACGCCGTTACTAGCCTCCTGAATGCCGGGTTATGGCTGTAACAGGTTTTAAGCTGCGCCGACGTATTAGTGCTTATCTACTTTCGAGCCCTCCGAAGTTAAATCATAAAAACTTATTCCTCCGTCCCGATTGCTGCAACTACCGCAGTCAAACACACAACATGTATGCGGCATGGTTTTTGTATGTAAATTTTACTTATAACCACCTGAAAATGTGAAAAAATACAAAACGAAATCGCCATGAAGTTGAAAAACACAGGAATATGCCTGAAAGTTAAGTTTGTGTGCCTCCCATCAACCACTCCATACACACACTTGATCGGGGAAGTCAGAAAACTCCCTAGTTTGGTAATAAAATATTTTGCGTAAATCACCAGGATCATACACGCAGAAGATTCAAACTTGCCTCCTGGTCCCATATGATTTGGAAGATTTTCCGTTCCTGTAAAATATTTGTTTCCTTCTAATTAATTAATACGCGTAAAATGCACTCTGCATTCGACGCTATCAATAGTAGTTTATGCGTAGTAGTGTTGGTTCGTTGAATTAAATCAATAAGTGGAACTGAATAGTTCAGTTAAACAGAAGTTCACAGTTCTTTTCTTACCTTCGCGTTTTCGATTATGGAATTTTTGCTAAAAAATAGTACAATAAATTGCTTTAGAATGTTTATTCCGAAGATCGAACGAAAGAAGTTCCATAAAAAATACGAATTCCCCTCACGAAAGTGAACTATCGAGTTTTACTCACTGAACTAGTTCGTTCACTGAACTACCTATCACCAATCACCACCAACGCGTAGTCAAGCGAGTCTATCTGATCTCATACGATATTATTGTTTATATTTAGGAGCAGGGTCTGGTACGATGCGATAAAATCGTTAAATACTAAGGATCGCACTCACCGAACCGAAGAATTTGTTGCGATGAGTAACTCCGAGAGCGAAGACGACCCTCGCAACACCTCCGACGAGGAGTGGACCGAGAGAGTGAGTTTCGACGCCCTCGCCCTAACCTTATTCCTGGGCTTTGCGATTTGCGATGTTTGCGACTTTCGTCATTTCAGCCGAAGAAGAAAAACACGCACCTGCGCAAGTCCGTGAGGCTGATCAAGAAGGCGAAGACGTACACGAGTTCCGAGGACGACTGCTCCCTGCAGCAAACGGCCAAAATGCAAAGGAACGGTGTCAAAAAGAGAAAACCGACTCACAAGAAAGTTATTGTTGGGGGCGGCGTCTTTTTGGAGACAACACGGGCGCCTGTGCAAGCACCATCGACATTCACAGTAATTTCCTAATCAGTTAATCGATTAATTAAACAATAGTAGCAAAATGTTTCAAATTTGTAGAATGGAGCATTCCTCGTGGCCAAAACCGATGCACAGTGTTACGATTCCGGCACGCCGCCGCATATTTGGAGGGTGGACGGCACGCAGCTCTTACAAAAGTTCGAGCCGATTGCAATAGATGCAAATATACGATATAAAAACACTTCGGTCGTAAGTCAGCCTCGTTCGGAACTCGGTCCGGCATTAATCGACATGATTTCTAGTACACCGGATGGTCGGAAATCGAAATGGACAACTACGCGGTGTTGAAAAACATCAACTTCATCTACAACACGCCGCAGCGCGTCGAGATCACGCTGGCCCTCGACGAGTTCAAGAACATCCTCATGGAGAGCGAATGATCCTCGGGGAACGAGTCATCGCACGAGTCGTGCGGCTAACGAACGGGAAAATTGAACGCAACGCATCCTAGGTTTCCGAGAGTGTGGGGCGCGCGGGCTTCGCCAAAGCTATAGTCGAGAAATTGCAATGTGAAATTAACGGCGCACCCAATTAAGCAAATCATTAACTAAGCATTAAGAAATTATTTAAGGCGGACGCGTTGCTTTCGAATTCGATCGCGAACGCATCGTAAATTAGTCATCAATATTCGTACTATCTTGCATACTTGCGGTAAACAAAAACTGTTTTTACGTCACGCCTTGGACGGACTGAGAGCGTGAGATTTACATATTTTCATCGTGTGGTAGATGTCTTCGGATTACGTATGTAGCGCACGCGTGCGGCGCGCAAAACTGCGGAATGCAAAACATTATTTATTTACGTACTCATATCGTACAGTATCGTACAAATAAAGATGTCATTTAACTTAATTCTGTACGTGCGAGTAATCGTTGTTCGTATTTTTCCAAAAAATCACTTCGCCGACGATTGATCCCTGCTAATAAGTGCTAATTTCGATAAATTTAAGGCTTTTTCATAACTTATTCGTAATAACATTGAATAATTCAATTTTGTTGAAGTAAAAGAAGTTAATTTTCGATAGGGCGGTATTTGTGTTGTCGATTGTCACGAAAATAACACCTAATTTTACTTATGATGACTTAAAAATGCACTAAATTTAAATTTGATAACTCAGCCATAAAAAATTGATTCTGCTATAGTTATTTGCCTATTATTTATATTATTTTGTAGTTAAACTATTGTGTTTAATTTAAGCCATGTAAGTTTAGTTTAATTCGCTCTGTTGCGCAACGGAATACTGTCCGGAGAAAACGTTTTCCGCAGGTTTGAGGATTTTCCATCGCAGAATCAAGAAAATCACTCCGCCGACGATGACCTCAGCGATTGCGATGATTAATATGATCGCCCAGGCAGGTAAGGCAGGCTCGGCTACAAAAGGTCACAAAATTCACATTGGCGGACTGCAATCTCATTACTCCGATGTTATTCGTTAATATTTAGTAATATTACCATCATTTGCGTGATTATGCAGAAAAACTACTTACAATAATACGTGCGCGTTACGGTTTTACGTCCTTTTAAGATCTTGCGGCGCGCTTCGACCTCGGGACTCATCAGAGCCACCAAAACTACGAATACACAACGTTAGAGATGTTTCCCAGCAAACATTGATTGATCTACTCACTTGCCAAGATGGCGAACGTGATGAGCACTTTATTCGCCTTCATTTTCACGTATTTCTTGGAGAACTTAGCGGAAATAAGTCAAAGCACAACGTCGGTGAACAATTTTAGTCCAACCTGTTGTTCACCTGAGCAGTTCACGCCCAGATAACTTATCTTATCACCTTTTATCTAACGCAAAGCATGATTAATCCGCAATCATTCTGCTCGAGCAAACATACTGTACAGTGTTCGTTGCACACTCATCCCGAAAACATTTAATCATCAAATGTTCCAATTATTTACTGTTGCTATCTCACATGACGCGGAAAGTTTTGGGTACACATATAACATTTTATTAAACAAAACAGTAATAATTATGGCACTTTGTACTAGCAATAAGACCTATATGACTGGCCTTAAAATTATCAATTGCCAATTATCTATTATGATATAATGACTTTTAGGATAGTCTTCTTCCAGCGGGTTACTAACTTACTGACTTACACTAAACAGTCTAAAAACGGAGGCATTCGTTTAGGAATTCCAGCCCATGGCACGTTCCACACCCATCTTCCATCTGTTATAGCAAACGTCCCGTTCGTTTTCGTCAAACCGCGGCGTCCAGGAAGTCAACGGAATGTCCATCGGCTCGTTGTCGTCAATGTCCCACACTCCCACCGCATAGCCGGCGCACATCGCCGCCCCCAAGGCCGTGCTCTCCGCCATGTTGGGCTTTACGATGTTCACGCCGGTTAAGTCAGACTGGAGTTGCATCAGCAACGAATTGGCAGTCATACCACCATCGACCTTGAGACATTTCCAAAGATTACGATGTCGTAAATTGTACACATAACCTAAATACCTGCAAACTCTTTAATTTCGTTCCGTAATCCTTGTTCATCGCATCCAGGACGTCCCTAGTTTGAAAACACACCGCCTCCAATGCGGCTTTCACGATGTGCGAGGTTGTTGTGTCGATGGTAATCCCGCAAATTACTCTAGAAACAAATGTGTTGATACATTTGGTTAACTAGATATTGTACTGGTATAAAATAAGTTGCCTACCCTCGAGCGTCTTGCTCCCAATACGGTGCATACAACCCACTGAACGCCGGAACGAACACGACCTCCCCGCCAGTTAGCAGGTCGGCTTCCTTCGCCAAGCTCTGCGCACGCCCGAAATTCGGCAGAATATCAAGGTTATCCCTCAACCACCCCAATGCAGCTCCAGCTACGGCCACACTGCCCTCCAACGCATAAACCGGATTCCTCCCAGGTCCCAATTGATACGCCACAGTGGTCAACAAGCCGTGCTTGCTATCAACGTGGACGTTCCCCGTGTTGTACAATAGAAAGCAGCCGGTACCATACGTGGCTTTAGCCTGCCCGCTTTTGAGACACTGCTGCCCAACCAGCGCGCTCTGTTGATCCCCCAAACAACCCGAAATGGGAATACCATCGAGTGGGCCAGTCCTAATCTGGCCATACACCTCCGCGCTGGATTTGATCTTCGGCAAGATCTTCCTATCGATCTGGAAGAAGCTCAACAGCTTGTTGTCCCATTTCAAGGATTCGATATTCATCAACATGGTCCTGGACGCGTTGGTAACATCGGTCACGTGGATGCCGCCGTCGGGCCCACCGGTCAAGTTCCAAATAATCCACGCGTCGACGTTTCCGAACAAGCAATTGCCCTCGTTGATTGCCCTGGCCACCTTGGGAACGTTGTCCTGCAACCATCTCAGCTTCAGCGCGCTGAAGTACGGCGAGAACGGCAACCCGCACAGCGGCTTCAAGTAGTTCTGGTTGCGCGTCCTATTCGGCACGGTGTCCAACAACTGGTCGACCGTCGAGCTGGTGCGCATGTCCTGCCAGACGATGGAGTTGTGCAGGGGCTCGCCGGTGGTCTTGTCCCAGACGATCGTGCTCTCGCGCTGATTGGTGATGCCCACGGCGGCGATCTCGTCGACGTTCCGCCCGCATTCGCGCAGCTTCCGCACGGTCTGCTCGATGCACACGCGCACGGCGCCGAGGATCTCGTCGGGGTCCTGCTCGACCCATCCCTCTTGCGGGTAGATCTTCTTCAGCTCCACTTGGTGCTGCGCCACCACCGTCGTAGTGCCAGCCTCGAAGAGGATGAAGCGCGCGCTAGAGGTACCCTCGTCGATGGCGCCGACGAGCGGAGCGCCCGGCTGCGCGGCGAGCGACTTGCGACGCGTCGCGCTCATTTTGCGTAAATAACTGCTCAACATTTTCGTGCTTTTCGGCAGCGGCGGGCGCCCGCGCGAGGAGGTATAGGTGAGGCGTGCGCGCGTGAAAGTTGTTTGCGACGTTATCTAACATAATTGACCTTCGATCAGACGACTAGTGCATGCGGTCGCCGAGGAGTGTGTACTGTCGGACGTTCTACTGTTCTAGTCATTCATTTGTTTTACTGCACGACGGGTTGCATAGCGTGCATCTAACTAACAATAAACACCACACCAATCTCGCGATATTTTATTAGAGCACAGCAGTTTATCAAATCAAACGCGCGGATAAAACTACCCTCTAGAAAAATCAACGTTTCATCGGCGTTTTTTTTTGCCCCACCTTTACCCTTCTTCCCGCCCTTTTTACCCTTTTTTCCCTTTTTACCCCCAGAGGCCACAGCCGCAGGACCCAAAACGTACTTAGATCCTGGCGCGGCATCGGACACATTGTACTGAATAAACGTGCAAGTTGTATCCGGGTCTGGCTCGGGTGGCGGCGGGGTGGTAAGGTGTAAATCCACATTATTCCTACCACCCATTGTGCCTTCATACTTTTTACCAATGCGCATCACAAAAACTTGTTTCCTAGGGTCAGATATCTCGGTGTACTTGGTACCATCGTCAGCTATGTAGGACGGTGGGCTGATGCACAATTGGTTCTGGTCAATCGCCCCATCGCCAACGCACAGCCGAAAAGGCGTGTCTTCGTTAATGCCCGGTCGCATTTCTACAATCTGAGGTTGTCTGGTGCGTTGACAGGGCGGACCACAATGTGGGCAAGTTTGTGGACATGGGGCGTCATAGGGAGAGCCCATCGAACCTGGAGTATTGGGACCGTTTGCACCAGTTCGTCCAGTTTTACAATCAAACGGGCACTTTCCATCCAAAGTAGGCGGCGCCATGTAGTTAACCGGACAAGGAACCTGCCCAGGTGGCGTTTCCTCGTGTATACGACAACATAAAGACCCTCCCAGTCCCATGTTCATTTGAAAGTTATCGATTGGGGGATAACGGTCATAATTAGGCTCACTTGCGTACATCATCGTAACAGGTTTCTGTGCGCAGTTCCCAAGGACTTGATTCTGTTGCAGGGATGCAGGTGGTGGCCGAACAGCGTTCGGTCCAGAGCCATCTAGATAAAAAGCAGAAGCATATTGTTGATTCCCGCCGTGCCTTCCAAGCTGTTCACAGGGAGGCGGCGAACACTCCGGGCGTGGGCAGATCGTCTGCGGACCTAGGGGTTGTCCAGGTTGAGTAGTCAAATAGCTGCAACACGGTGGTTCGTGACCAGTTTTAGCGTTACAAGCCCCCGATGGTGGGCACGGCTTCACTCCTTGTTCCTCATCAAGATTGGGACAAGGTTTAGGGCTTAAATCTTTATTAACAGGACAACAATCAGGACAGTCCCCAGGATCAGGGTCCGGAGCACTGGGACAAGACGGTGGGCAGTCATTCCAGTGGACATGGGACTCTCTCTCCTTTTCGTAACAACTTGGTGGACATGACGAGGGTATGGAAGAGGCCTGCAACTTCGCCTGTTCTTCCTTACACTTTTTTTCCATTTGGTACTGATTGACGGTTGGACAAGTGTCAGGGCATGATGCGTCCGTTTTGCAGGATCCGGGATTAACTGTACTGGTAGATTTTTTTCCTTTGGCACCTTTACCACCTTTACCACCCTTTTTACCTCCTTTGCCTCCTTTACCCCCTTTACCTTTCTTACCTCCTTTGGCGCCCTTGCCACCCTTGGCAGCTTTCTTACCAGATAGACGTAAATCCGGTGGTTGTGGTAATGGCGTAGGATCAATTGCCGGATTACTCAATCCACAGGTCCTTGGAGAAGCACAGGGTATCTCAACAGTGGTTCCACACACCTCCGGACAAGGTTCGGTCTTCTTGTGGTATTTCAATCTGTATTGCGCCTCGTTAGCTTTGTAATCAATGGACTTCTGGTCCATGTCCATGCGGAAATCAGTCTGGATGAACTTCCCATAACAAGTCAACCTCACAGACGCGCACAGAAACCCAACAGCAGTGGGATAGTCTTCCAAATCAGTCAAGGGGACCGAATTTCTAAGATATTTTGAAGCGCCGGGTGGACTCTCGGTTGATTTATCTCCGGACTTCTTCAACACCTCTTTGAATAGATTGGTCATGGGTATCAGAGCTATCCCAACGAGATCGTTCTTGGGCAATCCGCATTTCCTGCTTTGGTAGACTCTGACGTATAAGTCGAATAGTTCGGTTGCTTCCTCCGCTTGTGCTGGGGTCAAGGAGAAGAGACACGTTTTGCCATAGTTGAACGCTTGTGAGGAACACAATGAAGATTCTGCGGTAATCGGAGGTTCGAGGAGGATGGGGTCGTTGTCCAGGAATTGGAAGTCGATGGTGGTGCGACCAGACTGGAGGTTCGGGTCCACTTTGTCGTTGAACACAACGCGCTCGACGAAGAACTCGAGGAGGACCAT
Organism: Ecitodaemon sp. MM-2014; assembly: GCA_030557295.1. Taxonomy (NCBI): domain Eukaryota; kingdom Metazoa; phylum Arthropoda; class Insecta; order Coleoptera; family Staphylinidae; genus Ecitodaemon; species Ecitodaemon sp. MM-2014. The sequence continues at coordinate 13,708 of JARRAA010011663.1, read as the reverse complement.
GTGGTCGTTCTGCTGGATCATGTTGAGATTCATGATGCACAAAAATTTTGAAATATGTTAAAATTGCCTTGACAGTTTTTTACAGTATTCGGAAATGATGTTTCGATTACCTGGTAGTCATAACGTTAGTTATTTCGAGGTCACTTATTCAAGGATAACTTGATTAAATATTATAGAACTTTCTAGAATATTTATACCTGGTCGTAAGGTTATGTAATACATACCGACAACCGGTTCATATCTATTGCTTTTTATGAAATTATAATCGGTTTTTGTTCTTGTATAGCACAACAATCGATTAATTTTTTGCGCATGCGCATTGTTCACCAATAGATATAACCGGTTTACACTGAGGCGATAATCTAAAACCGGTTTGACAGGTGTTTTTGACGTCACAGTCAATCGGTTACAGCTTTACCGCGCATGCGCAGTTCTTACCGTGTCATTCTTTACAGTTTTCTAGAACCTTCCACAATGTACATGTTTCCCGAGCCCAACCCCAAGGACCATCGTTTACGGTACGTCAGCATGAACACGATATCATCCGAGCTATTCACCCCCGACGCCTTCCCGCGTTGCACACAAGCCAATTTTGGTCTATACTCCTTCCCGCTCGAAAACACTTCGAACGAGTACGAAGTGAAGCAAGTCAAGGACAAGATCTTAGACAAGTGGACCCAAAACGCCAAAGCGTGGTGGATCGGGAAACCCGGGGAAGACGCCCATATGATGTTCGATCTGCACCTCAAAGGGAAACGCAACGAGGAGATAGATCCACGATACAAAGCGCACAACTCCATATTTCCGAGGTCGTATCAGTACGAGCAAGATTGCATGGAAACACGACGCCTGCAAAAATTGGAAGAGAAGGTGATACGGGATGCGCAGCATGATCGGGAGCTCAAGGAGCAAAGTCCGTGTATTTGTTCACGGGAAGATGTGCAAGAACCCGTTGAAGAGCTCCCGCGTTGGCAGAAACCTCCGGAACTCTTTGCGGAATCCCAAGAGGACCCGTGCAAGAGACGCGAGGAGTTTTCGAAGTAAGAGCGAGTCAATAGAAGCTTACAAAGTTTGATGTTACACGTTTCGTTTCCAGAGTTGGCCAAACCTATTACACGGAAGCTTGCCGATTTTACTATGACAACTACCCGCCCCCACCGCCTTCGAAGTACATCAAAAAGTTCGTGAAATAACGCAGCGTGCGTTGCGCGTCATCGAAATTCCAGTGACAAGTCGCCAGTCAAAAGGTTTTCGTACTCGTTTGTCACCAGGTAGTAAATTCTTTGTGATGTTGATAATTTTGAAATAAGCCGACGCGATGGAGAAGTTTGCAAACGACAACCTCATCCTCTTGGAGTTCCTCGTGGACAACGTGTGCTTCGAGTACAGCGTGCAGAAGAGTCTCAAGTGCATGCAGGGTGAGACATGCGTGGCCTTCCAGTTCTTGGACAACGCGCCGCTCTACATCTGCGAGGAGGACTTCGCACCGATGAACAGGAACTATGCGGACGGATGCGGTGGCTGCAGCTCGATGAAGAACGGCAAGTCGTGCCTGTTCGCTTTGAGTCCGGCGCAGGCGCAGCAGTGCATGAAGCAGTTCGACATCTACATCGAGGTGTTCCGAAAGATGCCGGCCGGGACGCTTCCCGAGAAGATGATCCTCGGAGAGTCACTGATATCCATTCTCAATTTGTTCCAAGAGATGGTGGAGGCTTTCAATGCCAGCAAGGACGACACCCCTATAGCGAAGACGCTGAAGGACTGCTTCAAGATACAGAACACGAATGGGGAGCTCGTAGGGCGGATTGGCGTGTACGTCAGAATGTCCACGTTCGGAAGGCTGATCGTGACGCAGTTCCAGATGAACCTCAAGGACAAATCGGTCGAGTTCAAAGCGCGCGAGGGGCATTACTTGTTCACCACCAAGGCCAAAGAGAATGAGCACAAGAAGAAGCCGATCATGAACGAGAGTTTGTCGGCGAAGAATGTTTTCGATCTCCCTTGCGGATTGCCCAAAGTGAGCGAGAAAAGGCCTTGTATTAATGAGGATTTGAAATGTCCCAGGCCTTCCCCGTGTCCTCCCGGAGGTCCAATGGAGGTCACTCCGATGACTCAACCGCCTGTTCCATGTCCTCCGCAATGTCCCGTGACGCAGTGTCCACCGCCAATGCCCCAACAACATCCGATGATGTCAGGAGCGCAGATGCCTTTCATGGGCACGCCACCAACGGCACCTAATGTGTGCCCCGTGCAATGCCCTACTGTACCATGTCCACCGCCACAATCACCGCTACCACCCCAGCACCAATATCAACCATTTCCTAACTATCAAATGCCGCAGACGCAGATGCAGATGCATGGTTCTGGACAATGCCCACTCTGTGGGTCGTGCCCGCCACATGCTTGCCCCGCGTGCGGGCAAACCTCTGACCAGCAGCATGGTCCACAGCCGGCGATGGAAAGCCCTTGCGAGGTTTATAAACGTCAAGCGCACGCCAGCGCTAGAAAGATGGAGGTGCCGTGCGTCGAATGCGACGAGTCTTACAAACCACCTGGGGTGCCGCCGCCCCCCGACTGCGAGTACCAAGAGTTTGGCGCCGAGATGGGCGGCAACTCGTTGATCATTCGCGTGCACAAAGACAAGGCGCGCGTGGACGAGATCAATGGGGACGAGTCGTGCTGCTGCGAAGCGGGAGGTAAGACGAAAGGTGCCGTTTATCAAGTCTCGCAACCCACTCAATGCAATTGTTCCAATCAGGCAAGCGGCACGGCGCGGCGCAAAGATGGCGTGTGTCCTGATTGCTGTCCGGACAATTCTACGCCGTTTACGTTCAAGATGGGCGGCACCACGCAGGCGGACAATCGCATCGCTGTCTTCTCGCCCACCCAGAACAATGCGGGCGGCAAGCTGGGCCCGCTGGCGGATCCCACCAAAGAGGTGTTTATTCTTCGCATCGGCAAGAAGAACGAGAGCGCCTCCAAGAAGAACAACATGGAGATTGAGCTGTGCACGCCCAGGGGCAAAGACTATAAACCACCGCAACCGAAAACTGATACCGAGATGCAATGTGAGCCGCAGGCTGAGAGCAAGAAGAAGGGGAAAGGTAAAAAAGGGAAAAAGGGTAAAAAGGGAAAGGGCAAAGGAAAAGGTAAAAAGAAGAAGTGATGAAGAAGAAGTCTACGAGTGGTATAGCCCAGAAGAACATGGCGGTTTAAATAGGAAGGTCACAACGTTATATTTTGTATTGCAACGACATCTATCAAACTGTGGCAGTACCATCTTATGTTTCATTAAATACCAGAGAAAGAAACCTGCATATTTAGTTTTCTTTACGCGTGAACCAGAGGACGCTATCGGGAATAATTGATATACTTTTTACAATAAATTTTACAATATACTTTTTCGAGTATATTGAGTTGCCTATAGTGAAATTAGTTTTGAAATTAAATCAACTTTTCACTGCCAAATCTATCGTGATTTCAAACACGTTACATCTGACACTATTCAAAAATTGATAGCAAATTTCTCTCGCCGAAGTCGCAGAAATTTTAGTTTCTCCAAAATGAATAAATTTGTGACTGAAAATTTGATACTGCTCGAGTTCCTAGTGGACGAGATTTATTTCACGCCGCCGACGAAGAAGAAAATCGATTCGGTCCAGGGCGAGACCAACGTGATGTTTCAGTTTCTCGACAATCAGCCGATTTACATCAGTTCGCAGGAGCTGCGAACGAGCGCGGACGGACAATCGCGATGCGGGAAGTCCTGCCTCTTCTCGATGTCCACGGAGCAGGGCATCGAAGCGCTCGGAAACTTTCTGATAAAACTGAAGATCTTTCAGAAGTTCCCACCCGGCGTCCTTCCGAACGTCATCGACATCGCGTGCGGGGACGTGTGCGTCAGCGAGCTCTTCCAGGACTTGATGGAGAGCGCCATGGGCAGCGCGGAGAAGGCCTGGGTAAAGTGCCAGAAGGACGTCGTGAAGATGTACATGTGCGGAGAGTGCGTGGGGTCGGTCTCGGTCTTCATCAGGATGTCCTGTTACGGGAAGTACATCGTCACGCAGTGCGAGATGAACATGGGGGACTTTCAAGACAAGAAGAAGGCTTGCGCTGGGGGTCAGAAGCAGGCGCAGAGTAAATGCCTGCCCATCTCTGAGGATATGGTGAAGGGAGCTAAAGACACCAGTCAGAAGGAGAAGAAACCCAAGAGGCAGCTTGGTTCTGGAGCGGTCATGTCCGAAGATCCGTGTAGGGAAATCACCAGACGCACTGATGCGGTGTGTTTGGAAAATCGCATGCAGGGTGACTTTGTCGGACAAGTTAAGGCTAGAGACATGGCCTTTCAGATGTTGGACGTTCCTGTTGCACCTCCACCAAGCCCTCGCCAAGCCCCACTTAATAACTTCTATCAAATGCCTAATTTGCCCAGTTATTCTCCCTATCCGCAACCATATTCCATGCCTGATGCTTTATGTGTGCAATCCATCAGGCCCTGTGATCCTTGTCCACCCACCAGAGCAGTGGGACCCGACGAAAAGGAGATAACACCACGCCCACCGGAAAAGAGAATCCCCCAGAAGAAGAGATCTAAAGATAAACTTATTTTAAGACTAGCCATGCCCAAATATGGTCCCAAGGACGACTGTAACAAGCCATATGAGTTCGAGTTCGTCACACCAGCTGGTTGGCCAAGGGAGCACATGGGGAGGCAATGCAGAGACGCTCAGTGTGACTGCAGAGACTTCCCCAAGGGATACCTGGAGGAATATTATGGCAGGCATGAGATTGTGCAACGACTTCTCCTCCAGATGCAAGAAGAAATGCGCAGAGAGAAGGTGTACGGCATATGTCCAGTTGGGCAGTTCTCCAAGACCAAACGCCCCAAGGGTGGCATTGCCGAGCTGTACTATAAATGTCTAGGAGTGTCGGCTCTAATGAAAGGTAAGAAGGTCGCTAAGCCAAAGGCTGCAAAAGCCAAGAAGAAGAAGGGCGGGGGTAAAGGTGGAGGTAAAAAGAAAGGCGGAAAAGTCGAGAAGTTAGATGCGAGCAGTGATGATGACGATGACGACGATGATGATGTAAAGAGCAAGATGGGTAAAGCTAAGAAAGGTGGAGGTAAAAAGAAAGTTAAGAAACCGAAAAAGGAAAAAGTAGAAAAGGATGACGATGACGAGGACGATGACAAGGACGAGGAAGAAGAAAAACCGAAAGCTAAGAAATCCAAGATTTACTTTCGACCCAAACGAAAACTCCGCAGTCACGGCGGTATACCGGTTCCTGACAGGCGACCGATTTGCGGACCGTGCGAACCGCGCGAACCATGCGGAGGATATGGACCGTGCGGGATTTGCTCCATGGACGCGCCTTGTGCCAAATATGGTCAAAATAGGCGTGGCTTTCAACCGTGCATGCCGTACAACGCCGCCAACCAAAGGCCTTGTGCGACCTGCCCGTCTGTGGTGTGTTCTCAGGCCAGATCGGCCAGCATGTCGTCACCCAGTCGTTGTCAAAATTGCCTGTAGTTTATAATTTTCTGATAATAAAACCAATCATATCAAAATCTTATGTTGCGTTTCATTTTGTATGCATTGCAAGGACATCTATCAAACTTTGGCGGTACTTATGTTTCATTGCATACGAGAAGAATTCTTTATAAACACAGTTTATTGGGTTGCCTATAATAAAACGCAATTCAATTGTTTTGAAAAACGTCACGGATTATTTCAAAATTGATTGTAGACATTCAACTTGACCTGTGACATGTAAATTTAAAAAAATATGGCCGACGAAAACGAAGAAATCGAAGACCAACAAGAACAAGAACAAAATCAAGAAGAAGAACAAGAAAAAGAAGGAGATCGAGATGAAGAAGATAAACCTGAAGACGAAGGACCACCCCCACATCCAGTCAAACAAAAACTGTATCTCCTAGAGTTCATCGTCGACGACATTAACCTCGACTTCTGTAACGCCAAACAGTTGATCTGTTTCGGCGTAGGAAAAACAGTGATAGAATTCAAGTTCTTGGACATTGGCCCCCTGAGGATCATGGAGGACGACTTCGACCCCGTGCAGAAGAGATACCTCGAAGGATGCACGGGAACGGGAAGCATCAAGAACGGCAAGTCCGTCCTGTTTGGTCTCACTCCGGAACAAGCCGAAGAGGTCGCGCAGAAGACCATCATCTACTGCGATTTCTTCAAGAAGACCGAGAAGAAGGAGTACAAGCTCGGCAGCTGCATCATTCGCCTCATCAACCTTTTCAAAGAACTCTTGGAGCTCGTCGAAGAAGGAGGTCGCAGCTACTACCACAAGACCATCAAAGACTTCTACAAGATCAAGGACACTAACAACGAACTAGTGGGGCACATGTACGCATACATCAGGATGTCGTGCTTCAACGAGCTCATCGTCAACAAATTCAAGAAAGACCCCAACGCAGAGATCGATTATACTCCCGACAAGGGTGTGTATCAGTACAAGTACAACAGATCTCAGACGAAGATCGAGGAGCAGAAAGTGACGTGCGAATGCAAAGAGAACAAAACACGTGGGGAAACCTGCGAATGTCCAAACGAATGCCCACACCAGACGTGTCCACAGATTTACACAGACAACAAATGCATATACGACTGCCCCCCGACCTTGAGGCCCTGTCAAGAGTGTCCGCCCACTTGCGCGGCTAACAGGTCAGCCGGAAAAGTGAGGACCAACAAGGAGAGCTATCTGGCGAGTTCGCTATCGCGCATGAGCAAGAAGAGCTCTAAGAGTGCGAAGAGTAAAGGTGGTAAGGGTGGCAAAGGGGGCAAGGGTAAGAAAAAATAAACAAAGGAATGTCACAGGAAAATTGTAAACATTCATTTCATCCATTGCAACCGCAATCTCTTCTTCTTCTGGTCTTCCTTGTGTTCTTTCTAATGCTTGGGCGTACATCCGGCCGGACATTCCACGTACTCGGGCAAATCGTCCTTGCCCACACTCTCCAAATGACAATCGGTCATCATCACAGGTCCGAAACACGTAAGCCTAACGTACACGCTCATCAAGGCCGCCTCGTCGCACGAGCTCCCCGGCGAAGACATCAGCACCACCGTCTGATGTATGCTCTCCGTGAACACCTCGGGCGCTGGCTTCGGCATGCAAGGCGGCTTCTTCTTCATCTCTTCGCGCTCCAACGCCTTCCTGTACTCGTTGGTGTCGCACATGGAGCTGACGCACTTCATCAGATTCGTAATGGGCAACGAGGCGTACCCCAGCGTGAGGCTCTCGTCCGGCGTGTCTCGGAAGAGCTCGAAGTCGATGACGAACTCTTTTCTGGCGCTTTCCATCTCGTGGACGTTCAGGGAGAACAGCGAGGAGGCTCCGGTCTTGACATCTTGGCAGTCTAGAGACACCGGTTTATTCTGACAGATTGTCAAAGGGTTTTGTTTGAGGAATCGGAAGGAGATGCAGTCGGGGCCTCGATAACACCGATTCATGAACTCTGTGCAGTAGGAGAGCTGCATTCGATCGAGGATAACCTCCAAAAGGAAGATTCTCGGACGTTCATCTTTCTCCGGTCGCGGTTTCACTTTTGTTTTCTCTTTTGTGATCTTTGGGGATAATTTAGCCCGAGGTTGTTCGACGATTAAAGGCGCTTGAGACTCGGGAATTTCCTCTTCCGATTTCGCTTTGTTTAATTCCTTTTCAGTACCCAATTTCGACATTGTTGTTAATTGTGATGGTTGTCGCTAGACTGACAGATGTCACTAGTTACTTGGCTAGGGGAACTCACTGTATTAAAATCACTATGGGTTAGGAGGGGCGCTCGCAGGTAACATACCAATTGGTATACAGTGAGTGCATAGAACAGCGCCGCCTGGTGGTCTCTATTTAACCTTCCCATTCCAACATAACGTTTGTCAGTTGTTATTTTCATCTTGTCACTTGTCACTTTCCAAAGCTTGATAACCTGACGCATCCTCGAAGATAACCAATAAAACCATTCGTCTCGGAACTTCTTATATAGTAGTTATTGTAAGCAAAAACGGAATACGCGTTCTTCTCGCCGCAATTCATCAAATCCGAGACCAACCGGTACATATCGTCGAACGCGACAACGGTTTGCCCAAAGAGCGTAGAGTCCATCGTTGTGTACAACTGTGCAGTGATGGCAAACTTACAACTGGACGTATCATCGGTTGGTGCAGATATAGAAAACAAACATGATTGTGTGCCTCGTACATTAACCTTCCCTTGCCTGGCGACTTTCTCTTTCAACGTCTTGAGGCGATGTATCTTGCTAGATGGAGCCGGCTGAATATCATTATTTAAGAAGTTGAAGTTGATTACCAACTGGCTTTTCACGCCGCCATACTTTTTGTGATATTCCGGAATGAACCGAACCTCTTCGACGAGAAACTCCAACAAGTACAATCGCACCGGAGAACTCTCCTTCTTCGTCATTTTCGCGCAAGGAAGGTGGAGAGAGCAATGGGAGTGAAATGGGATGTTCAATTTAAGATTCACTGAGAATTTTGAAAGCGAAAATTCGAAAAGTTAGAATGACATGAAACGTCATGCGCGTCATAAACGTCAACCAATCACGTCGCACTCATTTAAAATCGAAATTCTTGTGAATTCAACGCAGCGAAAATGAGCGTCGACAAGGTGGAGAAGCTCCAGCAGATTCGGAACACGGAGAAAATTTTCATGATCGAAGTGGTCGTCCAGAAAGTGTACCTGGACGTGATCGACAACTACGACTTGGCGTTCCGCAACGCGGAGACGTGTCTGTCCTACAGGTTCCTCGAATACGGCCCGTTTCAGATCTGCGAGAGAGACTTCAAGTGTAAGTCGGTGGAGGGCGGATGTTCGGGCTGCAACATTTTGAAGAACGGCACGTCGACCATGTTTCCCCTGTTCCCCGACCAGATCGACGACGCGCGCATCAAGGGCTTCGACTTGAACATGGAAGTGCACAAAATGTTCAAGCCCACGCATCGAGTTGTCGGCGCGACGGAGGTGCCCATGAAAGACATATTCAAAGCCGTCATCGAGCACATGACCAAGAAGTCGGTGGACACGGTGTCCAAGAGCATGAAGAACAGATACAAGTTGCTGGATTCTCAAGGCGACCCCGTCGGCTACGTCGACTTGTTCGTGCGGCTCTCCAGCATGGGCAAGATGATCGTGACGAAGTTTCAGATGGATACGTCGAAGGAATGCATGGAGTACAAGTCGAACGCGGGCAACACCTACATGTATAAGAAGAAGGTCTTTCCGGATCCGTATCTATGCAGGCCGTGTGGTAAACCAACGCAGTTGTTCCCGCCCTACGAGAAAGTCGCTGAGCTGCCGAAGGATTTCCCGACGTTTAAGGTGACTGCCGAAATGAAGGAGAGGCTGCAGTCTAGGCGGAATAAAGAGCTGGGCTTACCCGATGAACCCAAACCGGAGAAGAAGGAAAAGGAAAAGGAGAAGGAAACGGAGAAGGCTAAAGGGGCTGGGAATAAGGGGGGTAAACCGGCAAAGAAAGCGACTATGCCACCAAGGGCCCTATTGGGGATTGATAATCCTATTAAGAAGAAGAAACCACCTGCAGCGGAAGTTGCTCCACCAGCAGAGGAAGAAGCGGCTGAATAAAATTGAAAAATATTAAAGTAAGGCGGCACACGTTCCAGTCCACCTTAAATATCGGCCTCATCAAATAAACTCGAAAGCAAACTTCCTGTTGGTTTGCTTAGATTAGATTATTATAGGGAATTCCGTTTTAAGCTGCGTTAATTCGTTGAGAGTGAACTATATAGGCAACGCGTGTTACTCGCTGCGACTACCTCCCGCCATGCGCTATCGATTTTGTTGCCTAACCGCGTACTCAAGTTGTTGTGAAGGCGACCTATGGTGCAAGAGCAGAGTGGCGCAGTGGAAGCGTGCTGGGCCCATAACCCAGAGGTCCGTGGATCGAAACCACGCTCTGCTAACTCCTTTTTCGTGTTTGTTAATATAATTTTTTTTAGAATTTTCGAAATTTAAAAAAATTTCAGTTCACTGAATGTATTTTTTTTTAAACTTTCTTTTACCGCGAATGTTTATTTATAGATTAGAAACAAATTAGTAACTGCCGATCCTGACGAATCAACGTTTCGATGAATGAAAGACTATCCAGACGATTCGTGCTAATAATAACTACGTTGCCGTCGCCGTCGTCGCGTCGCGAAACGCAAGACCATCGCGCGTAAAGATGATTCAACCTGAATTGCATGTTGCATCGGCGTTGCGCGATCGAACCGAGGGCTGGCGAAACGTTTGGTAATGTTGCGTCATCTTTCTGCTGAAAACCTACATGGTCCTAATATATATATACTAGGATACGATATACTACACATCGATAACACTGATACGCCAGCGTCGATTTCGCAATGTTTTGTCCCCAATATGTCAGCAACGAAAAACGTGGAGAAACTTATTTGTGGGTTATGTTACAACTCGTGTTATCGGAAAACATCGCTATGACGCGTTTACAACCGGCAACATTGATAATGACCATCTATTCCAACTGTCTACCTGGAAAGTTTCTCGATGCGAGTAAAAACTGACCCAAGTGACCACTTGACCGACGCGGTCACGTCTGGAGACTCATTGTCGGAAGAGAAAACGTGCGTTGCAAAAGCTCATAAAACGTGTTCCAGGCAATTCGGGTAATTTCCCGACTTGTGCCGTTCTGCCGCCGTCTGTGCAGCACGTGTCTCGCCTAGAACCACCACTGGCACGCCATGTCTACCGCGCCATACAAATGTATGCAAATAGATGGGGACCAGACCGACAATACACACAAGCGGGCGAAGCCCGGCACTGGTCAGACAGACGGTAGTGTAGGTAAACCGAGCGACGCGGCGCGACGTTCCACGCCGCGTCCCAAGTGCCGCAAGTTCATTTATACGAAGCACGTGGTGCGGTGCAGTCGTGGTAGCCCCGTCCCGGCTCGAAAAACGAAAAGGAAAGCACGTGGAATCGCCAACGCGCGAAAATTCCTGTGCGACTCCGGCGCAAATCCGTCGACTGTGAAATAAACAAACAAATCGCGCGAGATTTTTGGGTTAAGCATCGCCTGTGACTTGTGCGCGTCCCCACGTGCTCCAACCATACGAAAAGTGATCGATAAATGGTAAGTGGCACGTCTTACACGAACTAGTTGTTTGTGCAGCAAATTTGCGGTTGATAATTACACGCAACCAACGTTTTCGCATAAACATTATCGGTTTTCGTGCGGAAAATTCTGCTTCTGAATATTTTTCAGAATAAAATTAACTTTAACGGTCTTTTATGACTTCCGGCAATAATAATCGATTGGAAAATGTACGCCGAATCAATAATACGCACTCAATTATTAAGCAAGAGTTGAAAATCGACTGGAGGCTAACGTGTGGTTCGTGTGGGAGAATCATAAATATGAAACGCGTAGTGCTTGGTGTGGGTTTGCATTGAATGTTGTTGCAAAATATTTGTAACAAAACGCTAGAATAGATTACATAAAACTCTAGTAGATAATGATATTTTTGTAACATTGACACAGTTAGATTTTTTTAGTCATTAGAGCACGAAAAATAATGTGAAATGTAAAAAGATTAAAATTATTTGTGTCATAAGGTCGAACACACGTGCAATATATAACTTAGAATTTAATTAATTTGCACTTTTTAGATCAGAAAATATTTTTTTCGCAACAAAATTCAAGTAAACTACAAAAATCGCGAGTTTTCCCAAGGAAAATTTTTTGAACATCAATTTAAATAAATATTGAAAAGAAATCTACCAAATTAAAAATTTGCAATTATCACATTGCAAAACAAAAGAAAACTCTAATTGCTTGTGAAATTGTGTATGTCTCGAGCATAATTCGGCTAATCTAAATAGAAAAAATTTCGCGTCTTGCCAAAATTGCGCGCGTGTGACGCACTTCTCTATTTCGCGCGAAAATATTTTCCGTGCTTGCTAAATATGGATAAATTCCGCCGGGACGTATTTATTTTTAGTGGTGTTTATGTTTTTTAACTTTCGACTTAAGTTTAAGTAAGGTGCTTTGTTTACCTCCGAGATGTTTTCACTTTTTAAGCGCAAACAACAACTGAGGACGAAGACCCGCCGAGCGGATTAATGCATAAACAGTCGGTGGAAAATATGATGACGAAACAGTTTTGTGAATTTATCTTCGGTACCTTCGGGTGCATTTATCGGCTAATTATATAGGCACATGCAGCTTTCAATGTGACCTTACAATCACCAGGCGTAATTACAGGTGACAATACTCAATACTCAATTATCGGTTGTAGTTACGTTACATTAAATATTAATTCCTATCGTTTACCATAGTTTAGTTACATCATATCAACGATGCATTTGCATTGCGATTTTCCAAGTTCATTTAGGGATCAGACACGAGCGAGGTCTAACTCGTGCTCATTTCCGATCGCTGGTTGGGTTCGCTTGAACGTATCTTGGGACTATTCAGATCAGGCTTAAAGTTGTTCTAGTTTATATTTCGTGGCGAAAATGATGTTTGTATACTTTTGACATCAGATCCCACCAATAGAATCGAACGTCTAGATAATATTAACATAAGTTTTAATTATCGATCGATGCTGAGACGTCCCAAAATTCAATCTCATGTTATTTTTAGTCGCACAACTGCAAACAATCCAATAAAATCCCTAACTTCTTGAGACCACTTGAACTTTAGTTACAATTTATCACGTCTATGTGTTTGCGCGCGATTAAATTGTCCTAATTGGCTTGTTTTCACTATAAATCTCTTCAATTTCACGCTGAACTGTGTGCGAAGCTGATCAAATAATAAACATATCAAAAACGGTTACCAAACCCGGCAGAACAAAAGGCAACCAACGAGATTTCACGCCGCGAAAACAAAGTGTCATTGTTTCAGCAAGTTGGCAACAGTGTCTTAAACTTTAAAATTTAATGCACGCTGATAAGTGCGATGGTGTTTAAAAAAAAACTCGCTCGAGTCACGTCACGCGCGAGCCATGTGCAATTATCTTTTGCATAATTATTTAACGTTTTTAAACACGCCGAAGTGCACATGACGACCATTCCGCGCGCCACCGGTAATTTATAGTTTATTGCTAGATAAATATTACGCCACGAACGCTTAAACAAACGTTTCCTACTTTTTGTCGCCGCGCCATTCGTCCCACTATAGAATAGAAGCCGGCTTTCCCAGGGACATAAATCAACATGTCAATTTGCAAAGTACTTAAACACGAATTTCGCCGTAAAATGCTAACGTTATTGTCAATGGCAGGTAGAAAATCAGTGTGGCGGAACGGCAGCTAATCTCCAAAAGTTGACAAAAGAATGAACGTTCTTGATTTGAAGTGAACGGAACATAAAATCAATAACCGATGGGTCTCATCGTATGGGGCTGCATAAAACGCATTAAGTTATGTCTACAGGTTGCCGACATTCGTACATGGGTTAATAATAGGACAAGATTTGTCGCCTACCTGTCGTCAACTACGCGAAAGAATATTTTACGAAGGAATCGCGACTAGAAGATTAAAATAGTTAAGTGTCTGCATGTGCGGACAGCCAAAAGACGTACGGATAAATCTAAAGATTTCACCTGAACAGTCGAAACTAATTAAGTACGCGGATGTCGACAACCTGTCGCACTATGTAACATATTGTATTACATTACTGGCAACAG
>JARRAA010011650.1:0-11263 GCA_030557295.1 Ecitodaemon sp. MM-2014 | reverse complement strand
TGTGTCGCCACTATATGCATAACATTTGAATAGGTGTAGTATATTTTAAAGTTAATTTTCTCTTGTACAACCCTGTCGATGTTTTAATGTCAATATTCACGGCCCGATTTCTTTGAGACTGTCGATGTGGCAGTTCAAAAACATCTGTATTTTCTCAAAATATATATTGAACAGATTATTCATTGTCAATCACGATCATTCCAGCTGTTTTTAATGGGAAACACACAAACTTTTGATATCCTTGCCTCTCTCGGTTACTACAGTCTTTCTATCTCTGTATGCATCCCATTGTAGGACCAAACGATTAAAACGTAGCGAACCTTTACCTAGATTGTTTCGTTATCGATTCTAAGCTACTTATTTATGTATGGAACCGATTCCTGAATAGCACTTGAACATTGAAGAGCCGGTTCTTGAAATTTTCGGATGCCATCACTGTGTATTATGTACTGATAAATTTACTATAGCGGCAAACATCGATTTTCAGCTACTGACATTTTTGATAAACATCGATAGTTTTTGATCAATGGTGAAAACATTAAACATCGATGTTTAGGCTTCAATGTCCCACCACTAATTTTGACCAAAATTACTCAAGCAGTAATGGGTTAATATGCTCACTAATTTGTTTTTTGTGTTTATGTTAGTTTGGCACTTGGACAACCGAGCACATCAAATGGTGGCGACGCAGATAAGGATTACTACAACGACCTCCCCGGAAAAGTGCCCCCGGACGTGGGACCACCGCCAGTGCCCCCTCTACCGGTGACAGTACTTCCCAGAACGAATCTTCCGTCTCTACCCGTATACACCTCGAATTTGATCGACTTGAGTTCGCCCACGCAACTCACGCATCCCCCCGTGCCGGAAATGCGCGCCAACGACTACGTTAATGATATTGTCGCAACCAGAGATGTGTTTGACATGCGTGAGTATCCCAACTTTCAAATCCTGTACTTAAGCGTATAATTGCAAACGAATTAAATTGCGAATGATGCAATTTAGAACCATTCGAAAGTCAACCACTTCCCGCACCGGCGAACGCCACACCGACGCCAGGAACATGCCGGAAAATGGAACAGATGCACATCGACGAGTTGAAGAACGAGGTTTGGTACCACGGCCAGATATCGCGCGCAGAAGCGGAGAAAAGGCTGATGAAAGACGGCGATTTTCTCGTTCGGCAGTCTAGCACAGAAGGGCAATACGTCCTGTCCGGCCTGCAAGATAGGACGCGCAAACATTTATTACTTATCGATCCAGAGGGCGTGGTAAGTTTTAATCGCTTTTTGTTTCCGTGCAAATTTAAACGTTCGTTGTTTATAGGTACGGACTAAAGACAAAATGTTCCGGTCCGTTACCCAGCTTATCAACTATTATTACACGACGTCCTTTCCGATCATCATGGCCGAGAGTGTCCTGGTATTGAGAACGCCCGTGCCGCGTCAATGAATCGATGAAAACCGCCAGGACTAACCACGACTGCCTTTTAGACATACAATTCGGAAGGTTTGGAGCCAAGGCCAGGGACACGGTATATATATATTTTGCATTTGCCCCGTTTGTATTAATCTGAATCCTTGTCCGGACCTCTGAACATTCGTTCGAAACGCTTTTATTGTTGCGATATATTGATATTAGATATTTTTACATGCGCCCAGCCAAATTTAGTATTTTTCGCAGATGTATTTGTATATTTTTCTAGTTGCGAGCGCCGCGATGGAGCGCGCTCGCAAATTCTATATTTAATGTGCTTTTTATACGTTATAGTATATGATGCGAGATATTAAAGAGAAAAGCGTGTTTATTTGGAAAGTTTCGATTCGTTTCCGTGACTAGTGGGTCACCGACTAATCTGTCCTTGAAATTAATCGCGCCTGCTGTGTTTGATCTCACGTTTAACGCGTGCATTGTGTGTGTTTGTTAATTTATATTAATGAGATTTGAGCACAAGTCCTGCGAGTCACTTTATGAAACTATAAAGGAAGCGGAAACATGATATGGTTTAGTTCCGCAACTCACCGCGAGGGCGCCGCTGTCGAAAGTTTTCATTTTTTTTAAATTTACCGAACGTCTATTATTCCACGAATATAAGTCAAGGTTATTGCGTGTGTTGTTGGAATTCGGTGGGAGTTAGTTAACGTGTTTTCGTAATTGCGTTCGAGTTTCGTTAATTTCGCACGTTCCGCAGGCGGCGATCAAAATGGCGTCGCGTTCGCGCGTCGGGCCGAGCGCGAAGAAAGCCGAGCGGACGTCGAGCGGGGGCAACTCGAGGGGACTTTGCGCTTGCTGACGTCGCGTTCGGCATGTCGCGCGCGCTTCCCCCACCATCCGCGGCGTTCGCAGCCTCCCCGTCCGCGCGCGTCGCACTAGCTGCCTAGCCATACGCCGCAATCGCAGCGCGCACCAGCGCACCGAGAAGGAAAGTTAAGATGGCACACTTTTTGTGATCGGCAATCGATAGCCAGCGCATCCCGTTCGCCGTCCGCGCTCTAACCCTAAACGTAAATAACAACAACGGTGGTGCATCGTGGCCGCGCGCGTCGCGAGGAGTCCGCGTGCGACGAGCCGACGCCGCGTCCGGCCCGCGTCGACGAGGCCAGGCCGCGAACCGCGAGTGCACGCACGCCACACGGGCGCACAAAATGGCGTGAGCCGAGCGCGCGCCGTCAGCCGAGTGCCGGAACTTCGCCGCCGATTTCGCGCGTCCCGGACGCTTTTCTCGCCCCCACGACGTCGCCAACCGACGGCATGCATGCAGCCGGAGGCGTTCACACGGAATTTTGCGATCGTTACATAATTATACGCACCTAGCGGCACGGCGAACCCTCGCCTAACTAGTACAACATGTCGGAGGTAAGCAGCCTCGTAAAATACGCTCGAAACCATCCTTCCGATCGCTCCGCACCCTTCGAATCCGCTCCGCCGCGTCCAGCAACGATGCCCGCCGACGCAGAGCCAAGGGCGTGTCGCCATTTTCGGGCGAATACGCGAGAACTCTCGACTTTCTCTGGGCGGGCAAACTTGTGTTTACTCGGAGAAATCGTCCATTTATCGCCCCTTCGAGGACGTGTTCCACGCTGTCTTCGCCCTCGTCGCGTTTTCCATGAAATTCTGCAGCCGCCCACCCAAAAAAATCGCGATTTCATGATGTACCCTTTTTAGCAAAATTTGATTGAAGTTTGGATTCCCACTGCCTTCGATGCGCTTTCTAACAAGCGCCGTGTTCCAGGGGATGTAACTACGCGTATTTTACTTTATTTGCGCCGCACTGTTACGCAATAACCGTCGCTAACGTTGCCAAACGTCCGGGGAGATTTGTGACGATTTTCGGTGAAATTTTCATTCAAAAAGTGGCTGGTCACCTTCACTTATACTTAGGGGATGATTTCCCGCATTGGACCTGCAGATCTGTGTAATTTACTTTGTCCAAAACACGTGGATAATAAAGTGATTTGATCATTTCTCGGGTTATACCAAACAGACCATCTTTTTGTCCAAAAACTCAAGAGGGTAATTAATAAGGGTTCAAATGATCATTACGCGCATAAATTAAGTCTTACCGTGGTCATTTTTTCTGCAAAATGTGCCTAGCTAATGTGGTTACGTAACGTCGTAAGGCGACGATTGGTCTTTGGCGATTTTCATTGATGAATTCGAAAATCTTTGCAGAAACCGGACGTAAACACGACGCGAACCTAACCTCAATCAACAACGCCAAAATGTGCATACATTTATTAACGTAATTGTCAGAATTTTTGGTTTTTGTGAAATATTCTTCGATCGTTGGGATTTGAAATTTTTGGGTTTTTTACTTTAAATAATTGCTTAATTTTTCTTAGCTAACAACTTAATTAGTTTGTGCTTATCTGGCATTAATATGTTTTTAACGAAACGAAAAAGAAGAAGATTTAGAAGCATTTATGTAGGGTTTTCTTTATGTATTGCTGGTGATGATTTTTTAATTTTAATTTGGGTTTTTTCTCCTTTCTAGAGCAGTGCATCCGAATCGGACAACTCTGAGAACGAAGTGGAAGTTCCGCAAAACGACAAGGAAAGCAATAGTTCTTCATCGAATTCGGGATCGGACAGCGATTCGGGATCGTCGAGCTCTTCCGACTCCGAGGCCGAGAACAAGAACGATGTGAGCACGACGAGTTCTTCGGCGTTGGAAAAGTCTAAAAGCGATGAGGTTCGTAGCGCCTTAAACATTTTTTTTGTTCCTTCACATTTCAAGTTGTTTTGTGGTGATTTTTTGTTTGAATCTTGATTTGTCTAGCAGTGGCAGCCCGATGACGATGAAGAAGAGTCGCCCGCCAAGGTACCTCAGACGCGCTCGACGCGCCGCAAGTCCTCCGAGAAGTCCGAAGATTTCAAATACAACGACGCGAGCTCTTCCGATAGCGCATCCGAAGGTTACGTGGAGCGCCCGCCGCCCAGCAAGCCCGTGGGCAAGCGGCCGCCGCCCAAGAAGAAGCCGCCGCCCAAGCGCTCCAAGTACACCTCCGAGTCCTCCGAGGACGAGGAGGACGACCGGAGGCGCAAGGCGACGCGCCGCACGGCGACGGCCGTCAGCTACAAGGAGGCCAGCGAGGACAACACCGACTCGGAGGACCTCCTCGAGGTGGACAACAGCGCGCCGGCGGAGCCCGCGCCCGAGGACAAGTCCGAGACGATCGAGCGCGTGCTGTCGCGGCGCGCCGGCAAGAAGGGCGTCACCGGCAACGTGACGACGGTGTACGCCGTCGAGGACAACGGCGATCCGAACGTCGTCGACGACGACACCGCCACCGAGTTTCAGTACCTGATCAAATGGAAAGACTGGTCGCACATACACAACACGTGGGAGTCGGAGGCGTCGCTGAAGGACCAGACCGTCAAGGGCATCAAGAAGTTGGACAACTTCAAGAAGCGCGAGACGGAGATCGCCCAGTGGCGCCGGCACGCCACGCCCGAGGACGTCGAGTACCACGAGTGCCAGCTGGAGCTGGCGCAGGGCCTGCTCAACAGCTACAACAACGTCGAGCGCATCATCGCCAAGTACAGCCGGCCGGACGGCGGCAAGGACTTCTTCGTCAAGTGGGAGTGCCTGCCGTACTGCGAGGCGACGTGGGAGGACTCGGCGCTGATCCAGCGCAAGTGGCCGCGGAAGATACGCGAGTTCGTCGAGCGCGAGGAGTCGAAGCGCACGCCGTCGAAGCACTGCAAGGCGCTGCGCAGTCGGCCCAAGTTTCACGAGGTCAAGGACCAGCCGGAGTACATGAAGGGCTCCGACGGGAACCTGGTGCTCAGGGATTACCAGATGGACGGGTTGAATTGGCTCATTCATTCGTGGAGCAAGGATAATTCTGTGATACTGGCGGATGAGATGGGTCTAGGAAAAACTATTCAGGTGTGGAGAAGTTCACAGCTATTTTCTATCATAATTCAAAATATACTTAAAATTTACTTTCAGACGATATGTTTCTTGTATTACCTATTTAATACACATCAAGTTCACGGGCCGTTTTTGTGCGTCGTGCCATTATCGACGATGACGTCGTGGCAGCGCGAATTCGCCCAGTGGGCGCCGGAGATGAACGTGGTTACCTACCTGGGAGATGTAAACTCTCGTAATATCGTAAGTTGCCTCGAACGCTCGCCGTTTTCTGCGCGCCTGCAACATTTCTGTGCTTCAGTTACGCCAATACGAGTGGAGTTACGAAGGATCGAAAAGACTGAAATTCAATGCGATATTGACAACCTACGAAATCGTACTCAAGGACAAAGCCTTCCTGGGCAACCTCAGCTGGGCCGTGCTCTTGGTCGACGAGGCGCATCGCCTGAAAAACGACGACTCTTTGCTGTACAAAGCTCTCATGGAGTTCGACACGAATCACAGGCTGCTTATCACCGGAACGCCGTTGCAGAACAGCCTGAAGGAACTGTGGGCGTTGCTGCATTTTATTATGCCCGAAAAGTACGTTTTTTTCGCGATCTTCTTCGAGGGGAATTCTTAACTTTGTGCTTTCTTTAAATGTTAGATTCTCGTCCTGGGTGGAATTCGAACAACACCACGAAAACGCCTCGACGAAAGGCTACGGCAAGTTGCACAAACAATTAGAGCCGTTCATCCTTCGACGAGTGAAGAAGGACGTCGAGAAATCCCTCCCGGCGAAAGTCGAGCAAATCCTGCGCGTCGAAATGACCGCGGTGCAGAAGCAGTACTACAAGTGGATCCTCACGAAGAACTACAACGCGCTGCGGAAGGGCGTCAAAGGCTCCACCACCACTTTTCTCAATATTGTGATAGAACTTAAAAAATGTTGTAATCACTCGTTTCTAACCAAGCCCATGGAAGTCGATTCCTACATAGGGCAGAGCGATTACCTCCAGCAGTTACTCAAAGGCTCCGGCAAGCTGGTCCTACTTGATAAGTTATTAACTAGGCTAAAGGAGACTGGTCATAGGGTACTTATTTTCTCCCAAATGGTGCGAATGCTGGATCTTCTGGGCGAGTATCTGCAGCGAAGACACTTCCAATTTCAACGTCTGGACGGTAGCATCAAGGGCGAGCTGCGACGACAAGCGTTGGATCACTTTAACGCCGAAGGCTCCCAGGACTTTTGCTTCTTGCTGTCGACGCGGGCCGGCGGTTTGGGCATCAATTTGGCCACGGCCGACACGGTCATCATTTTCGACTCCGATTGGAATCCGCAGAACGATCTGCAAGCTCAGGCACGCGCCCATCGGATAGGGCAGAAGAATCAGGTGAACATTTATCGACTCGTGACGGCGCGATCAGTCGAGGAGGAGATCGTGGAGAGGGCCAAGCAAAAGATGGTCTTGGACCATTTGGTCATTCAGCGGATGGACACGACGGGTAGGACTGTGTTAGATAAGAAGGGATCTTCGAACAATACTCCGTTCAACAAGGAGGATCTCACCGCGATTTTGAAGTTTGGTGCCGAGGAATTGTTCAAGGACGAGGAGGATGAAAATGATGATCCTGTGGTATGTCGTTTTCGCGGTCTATTTAACAATTATTAATTAAGTTGTTTGTTTTCAGTGTGATATTGATGAAATCCTGCGCCGCGCGGAAACTAGAGATGAAGCGCCGACGATGGCAGGAGACGAACTGCTGTCTGCTTTCAAAGTCGCAAAGATCAAAGCGTTCGAGGAAGACGAAGACGACCAGTCGCCTATTTCCGAGGGCATCGCCCAAGAGGAAGACGGGGAGAGCAAAGATTGGGATGACATCATACCCGAGCGTCTTCGCAAGAAGGTCGAGGAGGAAGAGAGGAACAAAGAAATCGAAGATCTTTATCTTCCTCCGCGTTCGCGCAAAACCCTCCAGCAGATCAATCAGTCGGAAAGCGATGGCGAAGGTCGCAAGAAGCGCAAAGCCGTTCAAGAATCCGGCGAGTCCAGCGATGAAGAAGGCGGCAGTGACGAGGAACGTCCGAAGAAGCGCGGCCGGCCTCCGCTCAAAGAGGGAGCTTCGCGACGCGAGAAAATCAAAAACTTTACGGATGCCGAGATTCGACGCTTCGTCAAGAGCTTCAAAAAGTTCAGCACGCCGCTCAAACGCCTCGAAGCTGTTGCGTGCGACGCGGAATTGCAGGAAAAATCGCTGCCGGAGCTAAAGAAGCTGGGCGAGTTGCTTCGAGAGCGATGCAAATCCTACATGGGCGAACACACCAAAGAAAACACCGAGAACGGCGTTGCGGAAGCGGGCAAACGCAGAAATCGCGGGCCTTCGTTTAAACTCGGAGGCGTTTCTGTCAATGCCAAGACCATGATGCAATGCGAGGAGGAACTGACGCCACTGGACGAAACTCTGCCGGCCAGTCCGGAAGAGCGGCGCAAGTGGAAGATGGACTTCAACACGAAGCCCGCTCACTTCGACGTCGACTGGGGCGTGTACGAAGACTCGCGACTGTTGCAAGGTATTTACCAATACGGCATGGGTTCGTGGGAACAAATTAAAATGGATCCGTCGCTCGGGATAAGCGACAAAATTCTCGCGAATGAAGACAAGAAGCCGCAAGCGAAGCACTTGCAATCGCGCGCCGAGTATTTACTCAAGGTACTTAAGAAACAGCTGGATATTAAGCGCGGATCGGGCGGGCCGAAAGCTAAACGGACGCGTAAACCAAAGACTCTGACGAAAGAGATCATAGAAGACGACGGAAGCTCCAACGAGGAAACGACCACCGTGACTGTCACGATTACCAAGAAGATTAATAAGAAGAAGGACGAAGATTCCAATGCGAGTGAGACTAACGATAAGGTTAAGGATAAGGAGCGGGAGATGGAAAGAGGCGCGAAGGTGGAGAAGGAAAAGAAGAAAGCGAATAAGAAGGAAAAGAAAGCTGCCGGTCCAATGCATTTTACCGCTAATAACGAACCTAGAGCTCTGGATGTTTTAGGAGATTTAGATCCTTCTATTTTCAACGAGGTACCTTTGATTACTCCATGATTTATTGTACATAATTGAGTGTGATTTTATTTTGCAGTGCAAGGAGAAAATGAGGCCTGTGAAGAAGGCTCTGAAAGCTTTGGACAATCCTGATCAGTCTCTGCCAGAGGCTGAACAGGTGAGTTACACTCGACTGTGTCTGGTGCAAATTGGAGAGCAGATCAACAGCTGTTTGGAAGAGTATTCTGATCCGGAAAAACAAAAGGAATGGAGGAGGTAATCAGTTACGACGATTTTATCATTTGGAGTATTCATTTATTGATCTTTCTAGTAATTTATGGTACTTTGTATCGAAATTCACCGAATTCGATGCGAAGAAGTTGTTCAAACTGTACAAAAAGGCTGTTACCAAGGGCGAAAAGAAGAATGAGGTGAGTGCAATCAATATTTCAACTGACACTATGCTAAAAGTGTTAATTGGTTCTAATTGTGGCGTATTATAGTCTAAGGATGACAAACCCAGTACATCTGCAAAAGGTGATAAAGACCGTGCGAGTTCCTCGAAGCGTAAGCACGACTCGGACGCAGACCGCGATCCAGAAAAAGAACCCAAGAAGTAAGCTTATTATTCATTCTCCTATAATAGTTCTACATTTAAAATGAAATCTCTAAATAGGCGCAAAGACAAAGATCGGAAAAAATCCCGTGCGGACGATGAAGAGCGTCATCAGCGATGGCGAGAACGCGATCGAGATCCAGGCCCCCGTCCACCATACCCACCCGACAGCGCAGACTACGGCCGCTGGCGAGACAGCCCAAGAGATAGGGAACGCTTCCCTCCGGAGCATCGCAGGGAACGGTACTCTGACTATAGACCAACCTACGTGCGCGAACGCGACGTTGCAAGGTAATGCCCACAATCATCCAATAAAATGATCGGTTAATAATCGCAGTTTTCCGCATTATTCTAGAATGAGCGCCGGTGAAGAGTGGAGATACGCGCGCGGACGAGATTCAGCCCCGCCCATAAACCAACGCTCCATGTACGCCCACTATCCCATGCCCTACGCGCAAGGCGGCGCGTATCCCCCGTCGGATCCGGCGGGATATCCGCGCGACTGGCGGCCGGAGCGCTTGGAGCGCACCGAGCGCGACTATCGGCACGAGTACAACCGCCGGCAGCAGTGAGTCCAGCGCATTTAAAACCGTCGTGAATTTAATCTAATCCTAGTGCTGTGTTTGTGAAGCTTCTATGCTCTTAGGGGTTTGTACGGACAATGCGCTCCCAAGTGGAACGCGATGCAATACGAATGGAATCGATATCCGTATTGGTTCCCATATTAATTCAAGCTAAACTAAACGAAACAAAATAATGAACATTGATCAGTTTCCATAACGAGGAAAACGAAAAGAAAAGACTAAGCAATGACAAACGATGATGATGATGATGATGATAAATGACGGGATGTTAAGGCAAGAACAAGAAGAACAATGCATGCCCTTGTTCTCTCCGCGGACACGGACTTTTTCCTGGCCGGCTAATGTAAATGATGATGCATTTATCTCTCGTTTATCCTGATTTCTACACAGATAGTTTTTTTCAGCGTTCTATTAATCAACTCACTATGAGGAATTTTTATATCATTTGTTTACAGATATTGTGAAGCGTGCTAGAACGAAACGCGAGGTCTTCTCGTTCGAACGCGGAGATTGAGGCCTTGCCGCTGTTTCAGTAATGTTTGATGCGATGGATTGACATTGTACATTGTATATATAGGATATAGGAAATATCTTTTGATATATAAAGTAAATCAAGACAAACATGGATGAGAAAATATTTATTTATGTTGTACATACGCATTATATGGCAGCGACGTTTAGAACGACCATTTTTTTTGTTATTCATTTCATTTGGAACATGATTTTTAAATGAGTCAGCAGGCAGGAGTAAAATATAAACAATTAATTAACGTGTGGGGTGGTTTCTTGCTACCCTTGGTTCAACTACTGACACCCACTAGTAATAAATCTCTTTTAGTATAATTAAATTTAACATTTTCTGGCGTTTTGTTTACTTGTTAACTCTCTTTTCTAACATACTGTGCTCTTTGATCAATAACGAGACATTGTATCTCAATTTGTGGAATGTGCTCAGGTCCATTCTCATTGTCTTGACTTCCCCTGTGTTCTTGTTTGTTATATTCAACAATATAGCTTGTACATTGGGTACACTCTGGTCTAATCTCCAAGCATAGTTGTAGTTGCTCCGGAGCTGTTTGTCGTTATCAGTGTTTTGTTTCAATAGTAACTTTATTATGCTATCTGGCACATTATTTTCTTTTAGTATGGTGAAAGCTATCTCCGGAGGATGCTTTCGAGTGATTTCGTGGAGCTTACTTAATTCTAACAGCGCTTCTTGGTATTCTGGTGTATTGGTAATCTCTTCACTGATTGTAGGTTGGAGTGTTGTTGGTTTATGAAACTCTGAAATTGTTCATTTATTGCTTAAATGTGTTTGGATTTCTGATAGATAGTACGCACCTGTAATAACTTGTGAAATTACGTCTGCAGAAAAGGTTGATAGGATTGAAGTCATCTTAGAATAGTATGAATAGAAAACGAGAAAGTTGTTTGAAGATGAGATGAGCGAAACAAACTTAACCTTACAATTCATGTTGGGTTTTAAAATACAGGGTGTGCTAATATGGGAAATCTTGATCATTTTTTATTTCCTTGGGATTTGCGATTTCCTGCATTAGCGAGCGCGTAACGCACTAACAATTTACTTTAACTACTAACTAACTACTACTTCTAACTAACTTTAAACAAAAGAGCAATGACAAAATACCAACATAAATCATT
>JARRAA010011615.1:0-11931 GCA_030557295.1 Ecitodaemon sp. MM-2014 | reverse complement strand
CGACTGCAGAGCCTCCACGCGGCGCCGCGCCATCGCTATCGGCTGAAGGAATCGTTTTTGAAAAGTATGGGGAATTGTAAATGTGAGGTGGCTTCGGTTTTCTTTCCAACCGCTCTCGGAAAGTACATATAATGTCGACACAGTAATGTTGGCGCATTTTTTTCTTTTAATAAAATTTTATTTTCAATGGCAAACCCGTGTAGCGCGGGCCGGATATAAGATGCGTATGTTAAAGAGAAAATAAGTTTATCAAGAATCTCATCACGAATTTAATTTGCGACTTTGGCAGCCCCTGGGCTGCGGTGTTAGCGGTAAGAGTGCGGCAGCGGTGGAAAATTCACGATGGCTCATGGTAACTCATCTCCGCACCGTTTTCGCCTTCGAGGACATTGGTTGCCTGATCGGTTTTTGCTACCGTTGCGATGGGGTATTAGATAAATTGGAAAATGCCAGAAATATAATGCTTAGGAACTTTAATCTGATTGGGGCTTATTATTCGACACGTAATTTTCTACTTCCCAAAGTTATCCGACGCGCTCTCAAATCTAAGCAGCTTTTTAGGAATGATTAAAGGAGTAATTTCCTTTTCTAGTTTTACCAGCTTTGCATTGAGAATTTTAATAAAAGCGAAAATCAAAGTTATCTCTTCGCCTGTTCGCGTCCGCTGACATTGTTTTATTTCCCCAACAAGGCAAATACATTTCCCCACTGCGGAAACAGCAGATAAGTGTAATTCGTGGCGCGTTGCGCGGAGTTTTCGACGTAAATTTATTTGCCGCGCTGTCATGCAATGCGCCCGTAGCACCATTCACAGTTAAGTTGTTGAACAAATGATAAAGACTATGCCGCAGGCGCTGAACGCCGAATGCACTCGCGGTTTTTTGTCCGTTTCCCATACACGCGTTCGTCTTTGTTCCCTTTGATATTTTTTCTCGCTGGCGCAGCGCGCCAAGATATTGGATTGCTTTAAGCTACGTAAATTTGCCATTTAGTGCTTTTTATGTATCAATACGACTAATGTTCCTTTGTCTCAATAAACGATTACGGCGCTGCGCATTGCATAGTGAACAAAAAAAGAGCCACGGAAAGCTAGCGGAAAACTGCTCCTGGGACCCAGCCAGCGTTTGCAGGAACATCTAAGATGTACGGGAGTTTCCAATAACTCCCGGCGCGTAAACATCGCATTCATTACATGTGCATTATGCCCGATTGGCTAGAGATATATAACAAGTAATTAATTCATGTTTGAGTTCGGCTTCTTGGCTTGACGACGAAAAAGAAAATCGCAAAAATTAAACTGCCTGGTAGCTGAAAGGGTTTATGTTGGGCTGAAGGGGCTAGAAAAGTTTAAAGGAGCAATAAACATCTACACTCATGCATACGAATAACTTCCACTTTGAAGGTGTACTTTGTCTACTCCCACTCGCGAAGTGCGCGTTACTTGCGGCAATAAGAAAAGTTAGACTTGCTTCGGGTGGCGAAGAAGCGCCCAAGAAGAATGTCAGGGGTATAACGAGTTTTACGTTAATTTATATTTTGTTACTTAATTACAATGGATATTACTCTTTTCAGTAGTGCTCGGAATGCGGTGCGAAGCCCGCCTACGAAATTGCATCTTTATGCAAATCGACCATAGCTCTACGCCTTGTTTTATGGTGCGTCATTAACTTGGGGGTTTTATGTTTTATTTATATTTAATCAAGGAGGAATTCACTTTTTCTTGCTGCTCCGTTACTCCGTAATGGACTAGATACAATGTTTAGATTGTAAATCTGCACATAACAATCAAATTTTTTTGTTAGTTGAACCAGCGAAATCAAGTGGTATTTTGGGTATAAATTTTTGTTACCTAGTTTAACTAGTAATATCTACTGACATCGTTTCACTTCAAAATTATTGTCTCCTTCGTACTCTCTCTCCCTTTCTGTCTCTCTCGCTCTTTATCTCTAATACGTTAGCAATTTCCATGCAATATTATCTCCAACAAACACTCAATTCGAGTGGCAGTTTAAAATTGATCAGGCATTGATAATATTATGTCGTCGTTCGCATTAAGCGTGGGCGCGCTGTGCGCCGTTATGATCCAACCTTTCAGCCACTAATAGAATTTCCATAAGCCGTGTCAAATAATCATCAACGCGGTTGTGTGTTCCGCAGTGTGCGAAAACGTTTTTGCGCGCGTTGCGACACGCTGGCGTCGCTCCTAGTTTTTCCATTAAGCCCGGCGCTCTGGCGATCGCTGAATTATTGATTCTTGTGTGTGCTGAAAAAAAAATTGCTTTGACTTTGACACTTTGTCCTTGTCGCGACAGCGCGTTTTATCCATCAATTAGTGAATGCCTGAAATGCTTTCATTAGCTACTCGGTCTGCGCCACGCAAATTACCCATGTGCGTTTTTCGCGCGTTAGACGCAGTTTATTACGTTTTTTTGCCGCCAACTGTTTGTTTTTTAGCTTGCTCAACGAGCCACGATCACTGTGTGAGAAATTTGAACGTTCATAAGCATTTGCTTGAGAAATTTTGATTTTAATTTCAATTTCTGCANATGCAAATTAGCGCAGCGTACATTTTTCCAATTCGTTAGCCAATCCCCAAGGGTAGCATCAGTCGCGTACCAATATCCAATGTCACTTTTGATATTTTTTACGTTTTGTGTCAAACGCCGCCTCTTGTTTTAAATTAGTCCCGGAGGACGTTCGCACACCACGGCGGCTTTTTTTTAACGGCTATCATGTATTAGCCGCGCGGGTCATTTAATTTTGCGGCATCGTTTGCTGCTCGCTATTAGAACGCTGTTGGTATCAAGATGAAAGCGTTCGTCTGCTCGCTAGACAAGGCTGGATTAGATGGAACAAGTTCCCATGGTGCACACAATCTACACGTAACACTAAAAGAGATGAGGGATGAGCTATGACGATGCAATAACACGCAGGGACCCCTCGGACCGAAAAGGAATGGTTTTTTTGCTCAATTACCAATGCCCACGACTGGACTAGTCCTGCTGAGCCACCCCTTATTTTCCACAAGTCACTTTATACGGCTAGTCTTCGACTACCCGCCGCGCCGTGGTACGTGAAAGATCGCACGAGTGGGGTAGAGGCGCCGGGCTATTTACTGCTTTACTAGTGCGCGAGCTCCTAGTATCTATTTGGCAGTAATTCGTAGTAGTCAGTTCGTAGTAGAAACGACAACACAATAGTCCTCCACGTTTGATTCTAGATGTCTGGATGTTTTTCCCGTTTATTTATTTCATTTTTTTCGCGGGGCCCTATTTTGTTACGGGTGGCTACGAATGGGGAACAGTGAGGAAATTCGATATTAGATTACGAACGACTCTCCCAAAGCACACTTTCGGCTCGTGTCGGAGTCGGGGGGCGGTGTGCACAGCGTCTTGGACACTAGACAGACGCTCGGAATTACTTTAGTGCCTTGCCTTACACGCGCCGAAATTCGACCTGGCGGAGCGGATATGCTTGGGAAGTTTCTTTTCTATTTGTTCTACTAAAAAGTTCAATTGCCTCCAGTAATTAATATTTTTGTTGGTATACGCTATGTACTCAAGCTGTGTAGGAGGGGTTAACACTGGAGAATGCGGTAATTAATTAAAGACCGTCGACTTCCGTGACAGATCAACGCTTTTAATTAATTTAGCGAAATAAGAAGACAAATAACTCACTAAAAAGATTTTACCAGTAAGAGGACTAATGAAATTAGTTTCGTATATTCTAAATGTTTTCCTTTTTAGATTGGGAGGTACTTATTGCCAACTGTAAATGTTTTATTATAATTTAATCTTTTCGGGAACATGGGAAAAAATTATCAAATTAAGTTACAAGTGCTAATGAAGCCTCGGGCTTCAATTAAAATTTTTCTTTGAAGAGATGCTGCCCCATTTTTCATCGGAAACCCCTTTTTATCAAACGATATTTCTACAGCACTCTATTTTCCCACGATAGGACGCCTCCAGAGTTATTAATTCGCCCACTTTGTGAAAAAAATCAGTAAGTACTTTCTATTGCAAGCGCCGAAATTAAAGCCATTTCAAATATTACTTAAATATAATACATTAGTGAACATTTTTATTTTGAATTAACCCTTTCAAGTCTTTGCATATTCTCATGCGCGATTTCATGTATATTTAAATCACTACCTGCTACGAGTGTTCTTTTTCATCGCCCTGGAAATAAGTTTGTTGGCATTTCTGATGATGTCAATAGAGGTTGAATATATTTGTTTATTTTATTTCTTCTGGACCATACAATTTCTTTCTCCCCACGTCTTCTGCCTCGTTTTTATTGCGAACTTTTTACATACTTATAATATGACAGCCGTGACAGCCAATATTTTGTCTGGATGTACGATCAAACGACGCAATGTTTGCTTTGGATTGGCCGATGGAAAGTTGAAGTTTATTTCCGGGGCTTAACATCAATTCGCATAATGTGCGCGTTTTATATTTTCACAGGCGCAGGCGGTCCTGCGATAGATACTAAACCGATACTGAAAAACGCGCCGAATAATGGGGTCAAAGTCCCAAGTGGAAATTCAACTCGAGCTATTATGCAAACAAAGACGTGGCAACTTTGGAAATGAACACATTATACACGCTTTGTCTCCCCGGACGAAAGAACAAACAGTAATAATAGGCGGTCGAGAAAAAAAGCGGCGGGGAATGCGATATGGAGTGCGCCGGAGCTGTTAAAACGTTAGTTTGTTTGGCGGGCACGCATGCCGCACGACGCTGAGCATGCCAAACATGAGCGCCGCCAACTGTTTTTCATATCGCAGAGCGGCGGTCGGTGGCCGAGGACGGCGAAGAGTGGAGAGTAGACGAGGTCGTTTGTTTAAAAAAATAGATCGCTTTGCGAAGTGGCTGGCGGTGGACGGTCGAACAGTAGCTGCGTTCTATGCTCTGATGATAGGATTCTTGCAAAAAAGTTATCCAGTAGATTTCCAGCAGACTTTTTCCGGTTTATGTGCGGTATTCCGTGGAGACATCAAATAGAGTTGGTTTTTAAAAGAAAATCACATGTTTTAAATTAAATCGATGGAATGCAATTATTTTCTTGATTGCAGATTTAATAATTTACTGCAGTCAGTGTGGAAGAGTCATTTAAAACTGTATTTGATTTTTTGTTTGTTCCGTGTGGATTTTAAAAATTCTAACGCCCTGTACTTAGATACTTATCTCTTTTTCTTTGGACAATATTCTCTAAGGTAGATGAAACGATCATTTTTCTAAGAATATTTTTCCACAATCTATAAGGGAACTGCGCCCAAAATGATGTAGGTGGACAGGACGACACCCTAGTGGTTTCTCCTGGTCGGTTTGGATAGTAATTCATCCAAATATATAATAGTGGGCGCTTGCTTCGGTCATAACCCATATATATATATATATTTTTTCTTTCTCTCTCTCTTTCTCTCTCTCTATATATATGTGCATTAGGCATGTGCATATATATATATAAAACCCTCACGCCTTTGGCCGCGCAGTTGGTCTAAACGACCGCACATTATTTTTTACAAAAATAAATAAGAATAATCAATGAAATGGTACATGAAGTTTGAAATTTTTAAAACTAAAAATGTAAAAGTTTTCCTATCTCGATAAAAATGTGCGGTCTCCCATACCGTACCGCGAGTCGAGTAATGTTATTACCAGATATGGAATAAGCACACCAAACTATATAAGAATTAGTTGAAATAATTAAAACAAAAATCACAAACCCTTTTTACCCTTATTTAAATAAATCAATTAACGTGATATAATTTGCTATTTCTGTGTGCCATATGAGTGGCATACATAATTTATTCCCGTTTTCCAAAAGTTAGTTTCAGAATAAGTTTAGATTTGGCAACATTTAAGAATTTATCCAACTATATAATGATTAACGAGCATGGAATAAATACAAAACTAAAGAAAGCGTTTCAAACATATAGGTGTTGCACAAATTACATGAATTAGATATTGTTGCAACATTTCTATTTATTATATTTCTAAATAAGTAATGCTCAAGTTCTGAGTTTCAGACCCTCGATAAAGCGATAATCTTTCATGGAAAATTTTCCTTTGGGCTAGGAAAGCGACTCAGAAACCGATGCGATGCTTATTCCAGAACACATCTCGAGCGGCGCTTGCTATGCGAAGATCCTCGGCGCGCACCCAACTGCACAACAAAGTCTCCAGCTTTCCTTCTTATCGCCTCCCTGTGCAGGCGATTTAACGATTTAACAGGTGCCTCTAAAGCCTCCTTCGCGCTCCCAATTCTTCCCGGCTCCCAGAGTCCCAGACTTTCGTGCTATCGCTTGAATCCGATTAAACGGCGTGCCGCCTTCGCATGCTGTTGTGTTGCGGCATACTGGCAGCCAAATGTGCGCGATTTCATTCATAATCTTTCATCGCCAACGCCCACATAGCGTTCGGTTGCCCACATTTTGGACGCTCCGGTCGCACATAAAAGCCGCCGCGGACTTTATTAATTGTCCTCGAACGCGGAAAATTTCAATACCACGAAGGCACTTAATGTTTTATGTTACGAGGTACGCGTTGTGAGTAGTGAGAGTAAATTATGCAGCAGTGCCGTAGGTAGATACCATTGGAGAGAGCACGTGCACAATTTTCATTCTTTTGGCGTTGTGCGCTCCACGTCCTTCGTCCTTTACCCGCGGACCCTAAAGTTAACTCTCCGGCTTGTTCATACATGCATAATGTCTGCGGATGAGTGATGCGTTTTTGGCGGACAGTAGGTCCTCGACGAGAGGCGGACGGATCTTATTGTGCGGCTAAATTAAATTATACTTTTGCGGCTTTTGCGAATTTAATAAAGTTTCTCGTGTGTCGCATGCAGGAATATAAAGATTAATCGTCCGGCCAGGTGAATACCTAACATCATATGTCATTTTAAAATATTAAATTATTATAAAAAAGAACATTTGATAGAGTGAGAAGATGCGCATGTGGCCGTCTAGTGTTTGCATTTACAATCACTTTTTCGACGAGCTTAAAATAGTAATGTGTTTTTATTAATATGGAACAGACCGAGAGAATAATTCAGTATCCGCTTAATGAGAGCCGGGAGGCGAAGCGAAGCTCGCATAAATAACATAAACCAAGGCTAAGTCCTAAAATTAATTCCTGCGCTAAATATATCGTCGTTAAACTTGAGACCTGCAGGGATATTTGCGGGTCGCCAGATTTGCGCACCTCGATTGTATTATCTGATGCATGTGCATTAGGCACGCTCCGGCGGGCCGATCGTGCTTTCTGGACGGACGCTTTCACGCAATCTATGCAATCACAGCCGGCCGCGGATGTTTTGCTTTAATTGTCACAAATGACGCGATGACCCTAACTGCTAATCCGATTGCGCGCACCAAGATGCAATTTCATGTGAAATCAATGCGCCTATTTAATCACAAGATGGATTTAATAACAATGGAAGCGTTGGTCGTGATATATATATATATCTACTTTCCTATTCTATAATGCGTAATTTTCTGAATAAGATGAATTCAAGAGAAAATTGAATTGTTACCTACTTCCGATTAACCCATTAATTACCACTGTCCTCATTTGAGGACAACGAATATATGAATTTTTTTCTGAAGCCATCTTTCGTCGAATTGTCAATTTTTTTCCTAATCTTTATCAGCAACTATCCCTTTATGAATGCATAATTTTTATTTGAAAAAATCTAAACATTCAAATGTTATAACAAATAATCTTGATTTTAAATGCACTAATTATTGCATATTCTGGTTTTTGCTTTCATATTTTAAGAGCATATTTATCCTAGTATGCGTAACACTACTTTTATTCAAATTGTTTTATGCAATTCGCCGCTTTTAAGCCATTTGGAGGTCGAACCGTTGAATTTCAATGCGATTTTTTACTTCGGGCACTTTGAGGTATCGTATTGCTAAAGTGCCGATGTGAGCAGCAAGCTAATGCGTTATTATTGCTATACTCAGATACACAATAATCAACAACAAAGTTTGAACGATTTTAACTCTTTATTACTTGCCGCTTGGACCAACGGCGCTACCAATTTGAAAACGGTATTGGTGCCTATTGATTTGAATGTTGGATATGATAATCATAAACGCGCACATTATAAACAATAATGTTTTCTTGATTTTGTTAGCGAAGTTTTCGAAGTTTTACTAATAAATTGCCTCAAATTGGATTCTATAAGCAAATAATACTCGTCGCCAACTGGAGAGAAATCAGATTTATACTCCGACAAAGTCGATATGATTTGAGGTTAACAACTATTATTTGAAAAAAAAATTACAAAATCAACTGTTAAGGCCCTAATTGCTCAAAGAACTCGAGGACACATTGCGGAAAATGCAATATCATCTTATGTGTGGACGATTTTCCGAAATTCCACCAGAAAGCATAAAAGATTTATATTTATAATAATAATAATTATTATTATCATTGTGCAAAATTGTACCTATTTTGTTAGTGTTTTCTTATATTTTATATTTTTATTAATATTGTTATCAATTTAAATTAAAAATTGATTGATTTTGTGTAAATATATGCTTGTAACAGGGGGAAGAAGTGGTCCCCCTGTCCTCAATTGAGGACACCTCTATAGGGGGTGCTTCGCGTTCGGGAAAATAAAATGTTCTTGATTTTTGGCTTTATCGACTTCAGATGAGTAAATATTGAAAGGAAAGATTTATTTATTATAATTATTATTTGGGTAGTAGTAGTGGTAGGACCTCGATGGATAAATTCGTTGTTCGATGTTTTCACCATCGATCAAAAACTCACAGTCGGATTGGCCAACGCGACGGTGGGAGGCACACAAAAGTGATAAGGCTTAAGGATTCATAAGGTGCTGGCACATTTTCATCGCCGTTTATATGGAAATTCGGTATAGTGTTATAAACGTGTTTCTTATAAGCGGCATCTATTGTATGTAGAAATAAGTAGCTAAGGATATAGTTCGCTACATGTTACAAAATGTCGATGTTTTAGGACTGCGACATCGATAGTCCCACAAAACTTAGGAACGTGAACATTTTTTCTGAAATATCGATATTTTAAGTAGTTCGGATTCTTTTACAGAAACTGGTAAATATCGAATTATTGGTTATTATTAATTTATATTCATATTTACTTTCAATTAATTAATTATTTAGTAAGCAACTATTTGTTTGGAATATTAAATTGAAGAGACCAACGTTAGTGCAATGGCGAATCTTATACAACCACTTCTACAAAAACCGCTGCACAGCTGTTTAGTCTTTAACAGTTTCGCTTCCATCGTTTTCGAAGCATTTTTGATAAGTTGGGTTCGCATTTCTGATGATGTGGGTGAAAGAGAAGCAGCTTCAAGGAGGAACTTTAACACAAAGCATCATATTTGAGAAGGCATGAATGATTTACGGTGAAGAATATGTATTTATTATTTATACTTATACGTTATTACTCTTATAAAATTTTACCTTGTATTAATGGAAATTAAATAAAGGACTTCATTCGTGCCGATCAAATAAAATTTTAGTTAAGGGACTTTGAATGGTGAATGCAAAAATTTCTTAAATCTACTGCATTTTCGGTTAATTTAAATCGGGCCTAGGCAACCTGGCGATATACAGGCATTGTCTGGCCCGGTATCAGTTTTTAATAATGCCCACACATATTTGACGGATGAGTTCTCGGGAGAAATTCGGCTTTTCAAATATTCTTCAAGGTTTCCAAATCTAGCTGGTACGAATGTTCCGCCCTATCTAATCCCGTAAATCGCGTGTCGTTTCATGTTCTTTTGTTTTTCATCCACATGTAAATATACGGCCTGTGTTTAATAAATTATTTTCGGAATAAGTTTACATTAGGGAACATAGCCATTCGATTCAGGCTCCACCTGAGGCATGACAGTACGGTACTGCCCGAGCGAAGGTGAAACAAAAAACATTCCTCTTATAAGCTCCAAAAGGTTTCCCAGGTCTAATTTAAATTATTGAGTCGTGCCGGATTTTATAGGACACGGTATATACATACGCATATACGTATCAATTAATGAAGTAAATACAATCAATTTTCCTCCTGTATTTTCTAGGAATCGAGGTTTTGTCACAAATTATTGATACGACCTTGGAGAAATATTTTTTGTAAATAATATATTATACCTATACCAACGACTAATGATGGAGCTGAATTTGCCTTGATAAATTCACAGTTGTCACTTATAATGGTTTCAAAAAGATAATGGGAAATCCAAAATATTTGGTTATTATGTTCGTAGATTCTTGGAGTACATTCCAAACGAAATAATTTAAGAATATGAAGTAACATGGCAAGAAATAGATTATAAAAGGAACTGTAGGAACTGTAATATTATTTAATATTTATATTCCCTTAGGGTAACGAGCGAAGAAACGTTTTCATGAGCAACTAGAGTAGGCCAGTGCAACGAAACGATTTCAACTTTATATCTTCTTTCTTGACTGAACGAACACATTGTTGAAACATCCTTCATTTCAACTTTCATTTTAATACACTGCACTCCGCACTAAAGTGCTAAACAGAAATAAGAAGTTGGTGTAAAGAAGATTGATGCAAGTTGGGATCATCTATCACATTTGCAATGTAGCGCGAACAAAATATTCTATTATTCAGTTGCGTATCATACACTAGAGAAAACATAAAGTTACTTTCAACAATTCATGCGTACCTGTTTTGAGTTTTCACTTTAATTGCATTTTTAATCATTTATCATGTTTTTATGGCTCGTTTATCGCATAATACTGAATTTGTGAATTTTACTGCCAATGATCTCTTCTAAGGAGATGCGAATGTTTTGATGTGTCACGACGTGCGGGCACATTGTCGATGCTAACTTTAGCGTCAAAGAAAACAGATTACCTACGCCCGTGTTGCATGGTTACGCCGCGCGCATTGTTCATTGTGCAGCGTGAGGCGTGTTGTCGTTGGACGCGGCGTAATGTGCAATGAAGTTGTAAACTGAATTTAACTTGGTGTTAAGCAATAACCCGGCACCATTAATTTCTCAAATGCACATCGCCCGCACGAACTTGCACTTTGCTACCGGGCACGCCTACTCATTCCGTCGCGAAGTGCGCAATCGCGCGGACAAAAACGCAACCGCGACGACATCCGACTTAACAATTCATGAACAATTACGAGTAATTATACCAGAGCGCTCCGCGCTTTCCGCGTTTTCATTAAACACACCAAGATGCTTTAGAAAAATTCCCGTGTTAGAAGAAAATCTAACAAGACCTGACGGTCCAGGTCTGCCTGTAAAATTTTCCTGGAAGGAAAATATCCTTCTTTCCTCCAGCACTATATACAACTATATCTTGCCATAAAAACGACTTTAATATCAAGGGAGACACTAAATCAAGCACTTCCCGTTACGGTTCGCAATTTTGGGTGAGCGTATCCTTATGGGACCGTCGTCCGAGTGCGAAACGCGAGGAAAAACGATAGGCTTTAAGTGATAAAAAAGTAATTTGACTTTTTACATGCATTATGTATTTTAAAAATAAATATTGACTTAGGAAATTTACATTATTATTAAGTACACGGAATCCGAAATAAAGTGAAAAATAGTTGTGAAAAACCGATAAACGATGTAATAAAAAGACACGACATATTTTAATAAAAATTTGTTTCAGCCGTAGACGCCGTAGACAGATAAGCGATAACATTGTTGCATTAAAATTGTTTTAACAATATTTTAATTTCGGCTCATTTCAATATTTACTTTCGCGCCTACAACAACAAAAAATTTATTTGTACAACACCGTCCAAATATTTAACAATGTTCTAATTGATTGCTCTGCAAATTCGTACAATTTTATGAAAATAATATGTTGGCCCTTAAACAAAAAATTAATTATAGCAACATTCATATTTACGTGATAAATTTATTGCATTAAAATTC
>JARRAA010011589.1:0-10892 GCA_030557295.1 Ecitodaemon sp. MM-2014 | reverse complement strand
GCGGCGAGAAAAACGCGTCGGAGCTAAAAAGTTGAATCAATATCGTCGGCTACGGATTGAAGGAATTGATTCGGTGATGTTTTCGCGGTTTGGTCGCTCGTGCTAGGCATAATTCAACCATTTTTTTTTTATTTCGTCTCGCGCCTTGGGATAGGCAACCGAATATGCATTTTTACATCAAATTATATTATTCGAAGCGTCGAAAGTTGACATTGTTGTAAACTTTGTTCCAAGATGATCTCGAAGTTTGAGAGAGGCAACCCAATGTACTTTCAATCGAATTTCAATCGAAAAATCAGAAAATAGCAATATTCGCGTCTAGAATGTCCATTTATTAATCGCATCTAATAAGGAATAAATTAAAGCTTATTAAGAATCAATAAACCACGAGAACGTGGCGATCGTCTCGAATAAAGAGAACGCGCTCCTAATCGACTCAAGATCCATTTAGATACGCGAGCCGGACCGCGTTCCGAGAAGAAGAAAAAAATGAGAAATCGGTAGCACGGAACGAAATAAATCTCGTCGCCCGGCCGAAATGATGTCGCGACGCGACGGCGCAAGAGAATCCGGCGACGCGCTCTTTGTGTGCGGCCCTCGTCGCCTCCGCCGCGGCACGCAATTAACTATATCTTTTACACCAATAAAACACGCATCAATAACGCTAATACTCGGCTCACGCGCGCCGCACGAAGACTTAAATTAACAAGATTAACGACGCGCCCGATCGCCGGCCGATGCGTGTGCGGCGCGCGCGCTTTCGAAACGACGAAATTCTTGCGGCGCTGAATCATCGCGTTGTCATTGCGCGCTTTTCGTTCGGCTCCCGTCGTTAATTAGCCGCTTGTAAGCGTCCTCTACTCGCGACGACAATTGCGACGCCCATTTGCATCGGCTAATCGCTAATTAACAATGCGATTGTGGTTGCGGTTGTCGCACGCGTCGCACAACGAAACCGGAAGACGCGAGACGTCGCGTCCGATTAGCCCCGTCGAGATTTGGCTCTCGTCGCAGTAATTATCCGCCATTTGTCATTTATT
This sequence comes from Ecitodaemon sp. MM-2014, assembly GCA_030557295.1. Taxonomy (NCBI): domain Eukaryota; kingdom Metazoa; phylum Arthropoda; class Insecta; order Coleoptera; family Staphylinidae; genus Ecitodaemon; species Ecitodaemon sp. MM-2014. Next base: position 9,852 of record JARRAA010011589.1, on the reverse strand, counting down.
TGTCGTTTCGCGTCGAAGTCGTAATTTCGACTTCCGGCTCGACGACGACGTCGCGCGACGCGACGACGAAAGGCCGAAAGGTGGAATTAGCGCCGACGCACCGAAAAGCGGAGGACGCCGTCGGACACTTCTGTTTTGCGCCGCGCCGCCGGCCGGCAATTTGTGAAGATTTGTGTGGACGGCCGATTGATGTGCGGGTGGCCCGCCGTCGCGCGCTCTGCAATTAGCGCCGCGCCGCCGAGACCGGCGATTTGCGGTCGAACACGAAGCGACGCAAAACGACGCTCCACGGCGACGACGGGGGAAAAAACCCGCGCGCTCGTTTCCGGGCGGCGCGCTTGTTTTCGGGAAAATTAAGTTAGGCCGATGACAAATCAATCGGTCGTCGCGCGGCCGCTCGGCGTTCTTGCGCGCGGCGGAAAAAATCGCGACGGCTTCCTGCCGGTCGTCGGACCGCGGCCGCGACGATCTGCGGCGAGAAATTCGATTTGAAGAACGCGATTCGCGCGCGTGATTTCCGACCGCAGGCGCGCGCACGCGTTCGAGTTTGATGCGCTCGCCGGCGGAGACGCGGAGAATCGATCTGGCGGCGGCTTTATTGAAATTCATTATACGGGGAATTCCGCAAGAAAATCGGCCTTTTTCGTGGCGATTCGACGTGGAAAATTATTGCTGGGAAGGATTCTATCGAGTCACAAAGGTTGTGCGCTGTTCTACGCCTGCGAGCAGGCAACCAAACGTGCACGTTTGCCAAGTGGCAATTGTTTTTACGCCTGGAAGTAGGCAACCAAATGTACAGAAAATCAAGTTTCGGAACGCTCACGAAAAAACTTGTGACGTCCATAAAAAAAGAAGTTTGCAGACTTTGTAATGTCGATTCGCGTCTCGGGAATGATTTTATTGAGTCGTAACGTGCCCGCCGTCCATCCAGTTTTCATTTTATTTGCGGCGCGCTTCTTCCCCTCGGGCTCGGGGCTGATTTTTTCGTGCCGCGTCCCTGACGATATCGTTAGCAGCCCCCGCGAGGCACGAGCGTTGCGTGCCGGTGATTGCACTTCGTTACAGTTTATTATCGTTATGCATCGGCGTAATAAAACAAAATTTCATGCGCGCGCCCCGAAACGACGGCGGGCGGCGCGCCGGCCATTGTGTGTCTACGCGGCCCGGCGCCGAGACCGGACGACGCCGATCGCGCAATTGCGCGACGACGATAATCGCGGCGATTAGGGGACGTTTCGACGGTTTCGCACTGAATGATAGCGACGTTAAATCGAAGACGGACGAGCCGAGCGCGTTGCCCGCGAACCGTGCGGCGAGTCGGCGAGTCGCTCCCAGATGGCGCTGCCGGCGTCGGAATGCGGGACGCTCGCCCCGCGCGCATGTTTATGCGCCTAATATGTAGTTAATTTCATGTTTACGAACGCCGTCTCGCGCGCGAAAGCATCGCCGGGGCGCTTGACGTTTCAATTTCATTCATTTCGTAATTTCTCCGGACGACACGCTGTTTTATCGCCGCTATTTCGCCCGTCTTACGGCCGACGCTCGCTCGCAGGCGTGCGCAGAGGTTAATACGCCAATAATTTCGCCGGACGCGCGCCTGCACAATGTCGGCCTAGGCGACGGCCGCGACGCTCGTAAAAATTAACGGCGTCGCGCGAATCTCGACGTCGGAGCAGCGAACGACGGCGCGCGTTCGCGAGTCGCGGGATCGCCCCGTCGGGGGGCGCTCTCGTCGATGCGACATTGCGCCCGTCGATCGGCGTCGCATGCGAGCCGCACGAAAATCGAATTAATAACCGCGCGCAAAACAAACACGGAATCGCGCGCGCCGACGTTTTACGATTGAGACATTCGCCGCTCCGCATAAATTCCGCATAAAATCCGAGCGCGCGCTTTGCATAATTAATTGGAATCGCCGCCGCGCCGTAATTTCGTGCAATAACCAGCTCGGACGCCATAGGATGCTCGCGGACTTTCGCCGCCAGCGCCATCTGGACGATGGTTTCGAGCCAGGAATCTTAATTGGGGTTGTTCTCGGCCTTCGGAGCCGTCTGGTGACAAACATTTTCGGTTTCTAGAGCGAGGCGAGTCGAAACTGTGAACTGCGCCATCTAGCGGATAATAACAGTCGGTTTTTGATCCATATGTCGGTGAAATGTGCAATTTCCAGAACGATATGTTAGCTATTGTTATTTCTTGTGATTGTGAAAGGTTCTCGGCCATCTGGTGGTGGTATTCGGAAGGTGTTCGCACTCGGCTCCATCTTGCGGATGTACTCAAGTGCAAAAACTTAACTAGCAGCAGTATTTCGATGTTTTTAGATCTCATGGTGCCGTCTGTTGGTTATATTTCGACCTTCTAGGACGAAATGCTAGCAATACTAGAAGAAACAGACCCAAATGTTTCTTTTGGCGCCACCTGACGGAGTTTTGGAAATAAAAAAGTAACCTGTTAGTTTTTCCCAATATGTTTTTTACTTATCGACGCCAACCATTAAATAAACTCGACCAACCCTCAAAGACAAAGAATTTCGTTGCTCGTCCGAGCACACGTGTCGCACGAAACAATTAGCTGTCCGTCCGGCAAGCAAGCGCGCGCCATCGGAGCGAGCAATTAAGATAAAAACGTTTTCAACAACTTCATTAAAAGCATGCGCGATGAATAAAAAGCTAATTACTGCGGGCCCGAAGGACAGAACAACGCGTCGCTTTCGCGCGCTACCTGCGTGCGGCCGGCGGTGCGCTAATTACGCTCCTGCGACGTTAGGCGTCGCGCCGAAAGAAAGAAGTTTCGGCTCGAATTGCGGAAATCGTGGCCCACGCACCTTTGTCTCGACCGCGCGTCCAACGAGGAGATAAATTTCACGAAAACCAACAGCGCGGCGCGTGTGAATCGGGTGAGGCCGAAGGCGGGCTAATTAATTCGTTCGGAGGGGATGTTGCCGCCCGATGTCCGATTAATTGTTTCGTTCGCCGCGCAAAGCAGGTAGAGACGCCGGCCCGCGCTGATCTACGGCCGGGCGCGCGCTCTAATGCTCGACGTATTTATCGCCGAAAAATGCAAATGCCGCGGCGGCGGCTTTTGTGAAATTAATTAGCCCGCGCGCGTTTTTCCATTATCCCGCGAAACTCGAGCCGCGCGCGCCGCCGCCGCCGATTGATTAATGTGCGCACGAAACGAACGCGCGTAATGATCCGCCGCTTGGGAAAAGCCAACCGAACGCGCATCCCTCGTTTGAATTTCAATTTTTGGCCGAACGCCGCGCCGGAATGTCGGCGGGGGATGATTTCAGAAACAATTTCGACTTTTCGTAACCGAATCGTAATTTTCCAAACCGGGCAGACCTCTAATCACGTTGCTTGTGGTTTTTCTGGCGTTTAGGGACGAATTTTCGAAGGTTATAATGTCGTTAGGCGCGATCGCCCACCGGAAGGGATGAAAATTGAGGGTTGCGATTGAGATTTTATCCCTAGCCAGACTAAAATATGGTTTATGTTACAAGGGTCTAAAGTTACTGGTGATTATCGAAGATTTTGATTGAGTTAAAGTAGAAAAATAGTTGTTAATGTTACAAGGGCGGAAAATCGTGTTTTCCATCGGGGCGCTAATTGTTCCCAACGGATGGCACTAAAACTTGACAAAACTGCCGAAGATTGAAATATAAAGCCGTTTATGTTACAAGAGTCAAAAGTTGCTCCTGATTATCGAAGATTTTGATTGAGATAAAAGAGAAAAATAGTTGTTAATGTTACAAGTGCGGAAACTTGTCTTTTCCATCGAGGCGCTAATTGTTCCCGACAGATGGCGCTAAAACTTGACCAAACTACCAAAGATGACGAATATAGTTGTTCCTGTAACAAGTGTCAAAAGTGCTGTAGTATTTTTTAAGTTTCGGTTAACGTTTTTCCCAACAGATGGCGCTAGAGTCGAGCGTAATATCGCGCTTAATCTATATTTACATAAAACGCGAATAATTAATGCGCGCGCGTAGTGTTTTGTAATTAAAACGAGCGCGTTTTTCGTGCTTCAGATGGAAAAGTTATTTCTACCAGATCCGCGAGCGGGCATAATGCATTTAATTAGCGCGGCGGCGCGTTTTTCACCTCTGGCCGTAAACCGCGCTTCGTTAGCGCTCGCCGGCACGCAGCGCGCGCGAATGAATATTAATCCGTCGTCGCGCTATCTCGATGGCGTTTCATTATGCTTTATTGCGAACGTTTTATCGTATCGCCGGCGTTGTTTATTATGCATTAAACAATTAGCCGGGCAAACAATTCGAATTACGCCAGGCGGCGTCGTCGTCGCGTCGTCGTCGCGTCCTCGTGTCGTCCTCACTATCCGCGCTCGTAAGAGCCGATTGCGCGTCTGAGAGCCGTCGCGACAAAGGAGAGCTTCTTGATCTCGTTCTCGTTCTCGGGGACCACAGCGACGAGCGTCGGACATTCCTTCGTGTCGCGTGCCTAATGTCCACTTATCAAACGATAACGCGCCCGCGAAGCGAGAGCGAGAGGGCAGCGGCGTTTTAAGACGTAAAACTCGCCGGACGATAAAGTCGCCCGGACCATCGAGACGCGCACTAAAGCAGATTGGGCGTATTGGGCATGCGCGCGCTGGCGAATCATTCGTACGCATTTTTTTACGAAAATAGGATAGTCGCGCCACTGCGGCGAGTATCCCGATGGGGCAACTATACCGCGCCCGATGGGGGTTATCACTTTTTCCGCCGGCTTCCTGCTTACAAATTGCCTCGACCGGCATGAAACAAAAACGACGCCGATAATGCACTAATTACAGCCTTTTTAGGAGCGCGTTTTAAATTCTTACACGCTTGTTAATGACATTCCGCGCTTGCTTCGTCGCATGCGCGTCTATTCAAATTGCGGCGGACGAAGTCGTTGCGAGGCGCGCACAAAGGCGCGCCCCGCCGGACGCACGTGTCGCGCCAATGAAGACAATCGCGTATTAACGGCTAATTACGCCGCCCCGGCCGAATTGCGGCGCGCTTAATTGGGCGCGCTCGTAAATAACGTGCCTAAGTCGCGCGTAAAAATACGAAAACGTTCACGATCGCCCGGCGCCATCTGGCGGCCGCGCGCCGCGCTCGTAAAGCGCGACGATTATTAAATTAATCGGCGCGGTAATTTCCAATTTGTATGCCCCGAGCGATGCGACGCTGATTGTGCGCGCGCGAGACGAGCGCGGGCGCATGCGCGCTAACGATTCGTGCGCGCCGCGCGTTTCGTTTGTTTGCCGCGCGCCGCCATAAATTCTAATCACGCCGATGCGGCGGACGTCGCCGCGGCGCGCGTATTAGCATAGCATAGCGCGGCGCGCGAGCGGCGGCGGGGCGGGCGGAGAGGAGTGGCGGCGCCGTGGCGCGCATGGGAAACGCCGAGAGGCGCCGAAGGCGAGACGCCAATTAGCGCGAACGCGATTGGCCGAGGACGGGCCGAGGGCTCTCGCATCCAACAGGAAACGGAGAAATTGCGCGATAAATTGCGCTCGATTCGCGGCCGGCGCAACTCGTTTGGGCGGCCTGCCGCCAACGCCATCTTGCGGCGAGTCGTGCCGAGTAATTTTCATCGCTGCGAATCGACGCAATTACTTCGCGTTAATGTAGCGACATCTTAGGGCTCGAACGCCATCTCCGCAGGAGGTTACCGGTTGAAGTTATTCGAAATCGTCGTTTCGTTTGGTTGTGACTAGTGGTGGGAAATCGGAGACTGAATATCGATGTTCACTATAGTCAAGTCAACATATCGATTTTTTAAGAGTGCAACATCGATTTTTTTCCTTAAAACATCGATTTTTTCCTTTCCCGATGTTTTTTCTCGATTTTTTTAAATATCGATTTAGTTTTAAAATCGATGTTGATCGACTCCGCTTGTTTGATTAGGTCGAAGCCAGCGCCATCTTTGCCATATGGCAAGAGCTCATTTAAGCGTTCGTCGTTTTGCCCCGTGAAAGGCACACGCGGCACGAAATCGTGCCGGTAATAATCCAATTTCCTTATTTATTACCCGATCGCGCTTCGGCTCCCCGCCGCAGGTCGTCTGTCGGCGCACGCGGCGGGAAAAAAACCTCCACCCCTCTCGACGCGGCCTTTCGACGACCGGCTAACAAGCTCAATCGAACGCACAGAGCGCCGATTCGATTTATTATCGCGCTTGCGCGCTCCGAAATTTCGTCGTTTTTTCGGCGCGCCGAATTGAGAAGACGAATCGACGCGCGGCGCCGTCATAATTACGGCCGGGATTAACGAGCGCCCTTCGGCGCCATTAACGAAAACTCTAGCCGAGCGATTCATTTTTATTGGGCGCGCACGACGCGCGGCTCGTCGGCTTTCATCTTCCGCCGATGTTTAATCGTCGATTAATCGCCGACGCCGAAAACATCGCCAAACGAATTCGCTCGCCGCGGCGGGACGTTCGCGCGTCGCCCGGTGGAATATTAATTGCCGCATTAGGCGCGGCGCGGCGCTGGCGCGCGCGTCGTAAAACGTCGAGCGGCGTTCGTCATCTGTCGGGCGATAAATAACAATTAGCGCGCGCGATTGTTTCGCGCATGCGCCCTTTGTCTCCGCCGCGAGATGGCGCGGCGCGGAGATGAATGCGCCGCCTGATGAAAACGCACATAAACTTAATTAGCTCGACTTAATGTCGGTCGGATGGGCGGGTCCTCGTAAATTATTTATCATTCGACGGACTCTTCGGAATCGATCACTTCGTGCGCGGGCATCGTTCTTAATTTCGGTTAATTGAGGACGAACGGCACGCCCGAATGATATTTAAATCGTCATAATTCTCTCTCCGAGGGGGCGTGCTTTAAAAACCTTCGGAGCGTTTGAATAAATTTGCGTTTGAAATTGGTCCTTTTTACGACTGGCCGATAGTAAGTCGAGTGCTTGAATAAGTGTCGCAGGTAGTTTTCGACGAACAGCACCGGATCCGTTTCGTTTGCGGCGTTTTTCGGCGTGTTTGCTTAAAAATCTCCAAGTTCTTATTCGATTTTTCGATTATACGGTCGAGCACGCTCACCGTAACGTAATTTAATAAATCACGGCTGAAGAGCGATTCGTCACGTCGCGCAGGACGCGCAAGAAGCGCGTAATTCAGGCGGCGTGTCAATCCGTCACTCTTTTGACCTCAAAAAACGGTAAATTTCCTCTGTAGAAATACCCGAGTCAAGCGTAAGAGCTCTAGTTTAAGCTCCGCCCATAGGCACAACCAGTTGCTTGACATCTAGTTTAAGCTCCGCCTTTAGTAACACAGTGGGCGGGGCCGAAGTGATATTAAGGCTTGCGTTATTTTCTCCGCTCGTTTTCTAAATTTCTATCATTTCCTGATGTTTTTCGGCGACAACGAGCAAATGTCTTCCTGCTGGCGATCAATTGTGAGAGTCACACTTGTGGGAAATCTTTTTGCAACTTGCGCGACATCCTTCCTAAGCAGTTAACTTCTTGTCGTCGGTTATTATTACCGGTGCGTCATTAGAGTCCATTTGCGCAGGAAACTCGATGCGATTACATCGGCGGCCATCTTGCAACGACCCAACCTAACCTAACCTAACCTATCGTCTCGTTTTCGGTACGCGCCGCGACGACCGATAATGAAATGCGATTAACCGACAAATATTATTCGAAGCGTGAAAATTCCATTAAGGACGCGAAGCTAATCGCTCGTGAAATGCGTTTTTCGATTCGTGAACGCGAACGCGAAGCGAGCGACAGCTGCGCCACGAAGACGAAGCGGAGAGGCGGAAAGACAAAGCGTGGGGTTGCACACTCACCGTCGACGCGATCGCCGCCGCCGTCGAGATCGACGAGGCTGCGTATCGAGAACACCGACTTCGCGGCGCGCGTCTTGCCGCCGCCGCCCTCCGGCTGCGGCGGGGGCGCGTCGCGCGTCGTCGTGCTGAGGTCCATCTCGACGCACTCGCTCGCGCTGCTATCCATTTGCGACTGTCGTCGATTTTCACTCGGCGCGTATCGGCCTGAAACAATAAGGTCGGCGCGTTAACGCCGCGCTAATTGCTAGAGTCGCTCGGGAAACGCGCTTTTCCATTCGCGCCTTTCATTGCCTCGTAAAGATTATGAAAAAACGCGCTCGGGGCAAATTCTACTCCTGCGCGTTTATGTCTTTCTAAATCGTAACCGCGCGCGTGAATCGGAGGAGTAAAATGAAAAATGGCCAGCGGCTCGAAATAAAGTCATCGATAAGGAGGCCTCGATATTCGTGTCGCCTGCGCGCACACGTGGCGTCGGATTTCGCGGGCAATTAGTCGCGGCGGCAATTAGCGGGACGCTAATTGCCGATCGGAATTTGACACGGGGCGGAAAACGCGTGTTTTTCGCATCGTAATTGCCGCATCGCGCGAATGTTTCGCCGATTGCGGCCGGCACAAACATGGCGGTAATTAAGGATGCGCACCGAGCTCCTAACCTCACCTTCTTTCTTCCCGATCATTTTTCCTGTTGCAATAGCGCGCAATTGCTTCACCTAAGTAAGCTAATTAATTGCCTAGTTCGAAATGCAAATTTCGCGCGCTTATCGCCCGCGCCAAGGTCGGCGCGGCAAAAAAAAAAAAGCGCCGAAAACAATTCGTGCGTTAATTAAGCGATAAGTCGCGGCGCGCTCAATTCGCTACTTAGCGTAATTGAAATTATTCGAGTTTCGACGGCGGCAATAATTAAGTTAATTGTTTGAGCGCGTCGCTTCGTCGATAATGGTCGCGTGACAAATGAATAAGCGATGCGAATTATTCGGCGGCGCATGAATATGAGCACGTAAATATTTGCGCGCTTTGTTTGAAAAAAAAAAAACGCGCGCGCCCCGCGAGCCGTAATTACCGGCGATAGTAATTCGGAAAGTCGTTATCGACGCGCGCGCGACTTTATTACGGCCCGGACGATAAGGAGAAGCGGCGGCGGCCGTTAAAGGCGCGCGCGCGCGTCACCTAACCTAAAAACCGCGCCGCCGCGAGTAGCCGGCCGTAAAAGACGCGAGCGTTGCGCCGTTTCCGGCGCGTCGCGTGGGGAAAATTTCGTATTAAAATTCATCGGCTGCAATTGCAGATATCCGCCTTATCGGCCGCGCGCGCGCAAATTGAAAGGCCGAGACCGCCGGCCGCTAATAGCACGCTCCGTCGCCGCTAATTGTTTTAAACGCGCCCGACGCCCGTAATTGCGGCATTAAAATGTATTAATGCACGATCGGCGAATGAGACGGGCCCCGAACGCGGAATTTTCGCGAAACGCTAATGGCGGCCGGGCCGGCGGTGCGCGCGCGCAGACAGGAAGTTAGATTTATCGCCTCTTCCGTGCCCGCCGCACTGTTATTAACATATATTTTTTGCGTTTCGAATGTTTTGAGCGGTTTCGAATTTGAATCGCGCGCGTCGGCAACGAGGCTGGGCGCATGCGCGATGCTACGGGTCGTGGAAAAACAAGGAGAGAATTGTTTACCGTTCGGAAAATGTCGCTTAAGCCACCGCGATTAGCAATCGACACACGCGCACGCACGCACTGCACACCCGCGCACGGATTGAATCATTAAACCATTAATTCGTAATTAGGCAACCGGCGAACCGCCGCGACGAGACGAGATGATGCGGCGGACGCGAGCGCGGTATTGTTTAATGAGGCAATTAGAGATGGAGGAGAGGCGCGTCGCTCGTTATCTCGATCGCGCGGCCAGGTGCGTCTCGCGGTGGGCGCGCGCGGGTAGAGCACGCCGGCACAGGTGCGCGTCGACTGCGCGGCGGACGCGCGAACCGCGCGGCGTGGGCAGGCGCGACGAGGGTAGGAAGAGGCCGGGCCACGGCGCGCGGCGGCGCCGCCCCTCGGGGGATCGG
>JARRAA010011566.1:0-13942 GCA_030557295.1 Ecitodaemon sp. MM-2014 | reverse complement strand
TTTTGTGTTGTTATCCATCCAAGGTGGCTCTGACCATAAAAATGGTATAAAAGGCGGGCACCTGACCGGCTTTAGTCAGTCAGTTCTCTGCCTCACTTGAAAAGTCTCTTCAATAAACTCAAACCCTGAAAAGTACCACACCGTCTCTCCACCATATCCTCTAGTAACCAAGATTTCGTCCAGATCAGTTAATAAGAATTATCTTTGTCGTATTCTCATGATGTCTTTGTTTTCTTCTCTGATTAAACGTTTCCAAGGAGTTGTATATTAGTTTTACGTCGCGACTCCATTTTAAGACCCTCCAACCCCACTGTTATGTTGCAATTGTACATTTCTCCCTTTCAACTCAAAATTCCTTTAAAAATTCTCGAAAACTTAACTGGTTTTAATAATAAATACAAGTTTCCATGGTGTTGTTTATTAATTTTATTTTAAGACTCTGCAACCCCTTGTTGTGTTGTAATTGTACATTCCTTCCTTCCAACTCAACATTCCTTTAAAAATACTCAAATACTAAACTGGTTGAAATAGATTTTCTCTATATTTATTTATATAAATTCTACGAAAAGAAAAATTGTCATTAGAGACGTTGTGCGTGTTACACAACGTGCGCTGGACGCCATTTTCTAGAAACAATGCCCCTCGGAACAATGTGCACATTTACAACAATGCAAACGCGACAGAAACAAATAGTAACGACACGCAAACGATGAAATATGAAAACAAAAACGCGGTAGTACTGAAAAGAGCGCGAAAATTCCAGAGTGCCAAGAAGTAAGAAATTTCTACACACCATCGTAGAATTTAATTATTTATTTACACTTTGCTGCTTTCCTCGTCTGTACCCCCACCCGCCACGGGTGCTGATGAAATGCGCGAAACATACAAAAAATACAAGCACATACAAAATAACTTTCTCCTTGCGCAAAGAATTCTCGTTTCGGTTAAACAGGAACATCCGACATATCAAGGATGTATTCGTTACACAACGTCTTTTGATTTTGGCAATAACTGGCAATAAATCTTGAGCGAATTTAATAATTGGAACGAATCTAGTGCTTGCAAGGGATGCGTTAATGAACAATCGATGTTTGCAATGCAATTGGAGTGCGCAGAGATTTATGTAATCGGCATGCATTCGCAGCGTTAGAAAGTATCATCGGTGAAGCGTGGAGTAAGAGATTCGCGTGCAAGAAGCGCCAGAAGGAGCGCATCTCTCTAATGTGTAGATGTTTCAACTGGTATTGTTCCAACGGGCAGCATTGCTAACTATAACGCGAAAGAATCGCATTATCTATCCGCATCCGGCCGGAATCACCTCGTGCGTGAAAAATAGGTTTGGCTTGCTTCATCTGCATTTAGACGCACTTTTAGCGATTGCAAAACGTCGAACTGTTGCGAATTTCGAAGCCGATCGAACAATCATATCAAGGATTTTGCTATAACAGTCGCAAATAGGGGGCAATCTAAATATTAACTTCCGTTAGTTCTCGAGAAAAATTGCTGGAGAACAAGAGCAGTAGTCTGGTGCCTTTTGCAAGCCAAACTTGCCGTTTATCGTTTTGCAAAATCTATGTGTAGTCAGAGCTAAACACGCACCATATTTAGGAACGTTTCGCCGCGATGTCGTAGTTTTATTGATGCCATGCTCTGTAAATCTCAAATTGGATGCGTGCTTATTGTCTGCAGAGTCTGCGAAATTGTTTAGAGGAAGAAATTGAAGTTTCGGTCGTTTCTTTCTTTCGACACAAAACGCACTATACAAAGGCTCCTTTATGAACAATGCGCGTAAACCTTAAATTGATCAGATTTTCAATTGATTTCTAACAATATTCCGATCAATTTGTTCCAGGCGCAGCACAACAATCGAATGAATTGCGTTCCCAATTGATTCGCGCCAATCGATCGCCGATAAATGGTGGGAAAGTGAAACACAGGAAGTTCCCAAATCAGGAAACCGCAGATTTCGCTCGAGATCACTTCGAATCGCACAGTGATGAGGTGAAAACCACCGACGACATCATCCGGCAACATGGAACGTCTTCGCTTACCATCCGTCTTGCTGCTATTTTTCATCTGCACAATTAGTTTAGTCCGATGCCAAACTGCGGCCAAATTATGCCCAAATCAGGAAGCCATATTGCCTTGTAGATGTTTGTTAAGAGACTCCGAATATCAAGTTTGGTAAGTTTTCGCGCCACCTCAAAGAATCTTAAACTTAAAATGTGTTTCAAGGTGTTCGCACAGTGATCTTCCACGAGTTCTCGAAGGTCTCAAAGCGCTGAGTCAATTCATCTCCCATCCGATCGACGAGCTGATATTAGAAAACAACAATTTACCATCCCTACCAGGGAAAGCTTTCCTCCCCTTGAAAGTGATGAGACTTATGCTCCGTTTCAACAATCTGGAGCGTGTCTCTAGCGGATGGCTAAACGGCTTGGAGGACTCCCTTATGGAGTTGTTCGTGGTAGAACCCGAATTGCGAAGTCTCCCTGAAGAATCGCTCATCAATCAAAACCTTCTTCAAGCCGTCACAATACAGTCGAACACGATGAAACGTCTTCCTCAGTTTAGCAGCCTGCCAAAGTTACGATACATCAAAGCTGACGGTACGAACATAGTCGAGCTATCACCCAGACACTTCAGAAACCTCCCTAGTTTAGAGAAGGTCCAAGTGTCGGGCAGTGTGAGGTTAGATAAACTAGAAGCTGGATTGTTCCAAGACCTACCAAGACTCAATCTGGTCAACATTTCGAACTGTGGCGTTTCCTGGATGCACTTACGTTCAATAACCAGGTTACCAGCTTTGAAAGAGTTGGTCTTGGAAGGGAACAAGATTCAAGACGCGAGCGTAGTGGGACGAGCTACCAGGGACTTACCGGCATTGGAAATCCTCAGATTAGATCAAAACATGATCAGTACCCTGGGCGAAGCGGCTTTCGTCGACTTGCCCAGTTTGAAGAAACTCACGTTGAGTAACAACGAGATTGTTGAACTGCTCAACGGGGCGTTCCACCGGGTACCAGAACTACGCTCCCTGGATCTTAACAACAATCGCGTGAGGCGGGTACATCCGGAGGCATTCCTCCAAAGGAGCGGGAGTGGCATCGAAGAATTGTTTTTGACAAACAACGATATCTCGCATGTGGTCGAACTCAGAGCTATTTTGGACGCTTTGCCACGCCTGACTTTCCTGGACATGAGTTACAACAACTTGGAGGCCATACCTTTCGGTGCGTTAAGAGGTCACCCAACTTTAGAGTATTTGCGATTAGATTACAACAAGTTACACATTATAGACAGGGAAGCTTTTCTTGGTATGCCCGCTTTGAGGGAACTGCGCCTAAAGAACAATTCTTTGAGCGATAGGTTAGAACCGCCTTTCTGGAACCTGCCGGCATTGAAAGGCTTAGATCTGAGTGGAAATTACTTTAGGAGGATCGCGCCTAGGCTCTTGAGCAACATACCGGAACTGCGCAAAGTCGATTTGAGCAGTAATCAAATAAATTTCGTTGATCCAGCTGCTTTCTTGATGACGCCCAGTCTAGAACACGTGAATCTATCAGAGAACGCGTTGGTTACCCTGCATCCAGCGACGTTCAGACACTTATTGAACTTGTACGAACTGGATGTGAGCAAGAACGAGTTGATGGAGTTTGTTCCTGGGTTACCACGTGGCGTCGAATATTTATTCATGTCTAGAAACTCCATTACGAACATCCCGCATCAACCATCGCCAGATTTGGACCTACCACAACTTAAAATGTTAGATTTGTCAAGGAACACTATCCAGCGGATACCACCAGGTGTCTTTAGGACAGTTCCCCAGTTGAGGAAGTTATACCTAGGTCGTAACGCGCTTCAAACCGTTGACGAAAACTCCCTGGGAGGTTTAAACAAACTGGAGGTCTTAGACCTCAGAGAAAATCGTATTTCAAAGTTTAATCCTAACGTTTTGAAAGATCAGAATGAGTTATTAGAGCTTAATCTCAGAGAAAACCGTTTAGATGTCCTCGTAGCTGACGCGTTCATCGGCGCGGAAAACATTCGGAAACTCGATATCAGCAGAAATCAATTGACGGAGATCCTGTCAGGGACTCTAGAGTCCACGAGAGAGTTAGAAGCAATGGATGCGTCACACAATAGCCTGGTCCATTTGCCTCCAGGTCTATACGGAATGAAAAAGCTCAGAAGGCTCGATCTAACGGACAACAGACTGAACAACGTCAATCCAGATACGTTAAGTAGCCTCACCTCCTTGGAAGAACTGAAAATGTCGCACAATTTCATCCAGTCTCTGCGTCGTGGAGCGTTCGACAATCTGCAGAACTTGCGCGTCTTGGATTTGGATAATAACGACCTGCAGGAAGTTGAGTCCAAGGCGATTCATGCTTTGCCAATGTTGAAAAATCTCAAACTCAGTCAGAATAAATTGTTAGAAATACCGAACGCGGCGTTCAGCAATTTACCATCGCTGCAAACCGCGGAATTGCAAGATAACGAGTTAAAATTGATTGGCACGAATGCCTTCCATCATGTTCCACACCTTGTGATGTTGAACATCAGCAGCAATCAGTTTTCTGGACTAGAGGATGCCGGGCTGAGGAGTTTGAGGTCGCTGGAGATGTTGGACATGAGCAACAATCAACTGGGGCAAGTTTCGAGTCCAAGCTTAGCTCGGATGGAATGGTTGGTGGAGCTAAGGATGGACAACAATAGGATATGTTCGGTTCAGGGGGCTACCTTCAATGGGATGCCCAGGCTGAGAGTTTTGAGTTTGAGGAACAACAGGATGATGAGTTTTCCAGAGCATACTATTCAGAAACTGAGAGGGAACATAGCAGTACTAGATATTGATGGTGAGAACGTTGCATTTAGGTATTTCAGGGTGAGAAGTTTAAAATCATTTTTCTTTTCAGGTAACCCTCTAGCATGCTCCTGTAGTTTATTGTGGTTGAGAGCATGGCTCCAAGAACAACAGCTAATGGGTCCCCGCTGCCTCGATGGTACCCTACTTAGAGAAGTAAGGCTATCTCGCCAAGAGTGTCAAGCGGAGGAACGTCACAACGACCCCGTAGCTCCTGGTTGCGAAGCCGAGCTATTAACAGCTCCTGGGACTTATGGAAACACACCCGGATACAATCACCATTGGCAGAATCTCAGACATCCCAACAAAACCAAGCCCCACTTTGATAAAAACCAACTAGCGCCTTCCCCAGAAGAGTCCGACTATTTCTACGACGATTACGTCGATTATCCCTACAACGATACCGTGGTGCACCATCAGAAACAAGGCCCGAGTCAAAATAATCAAAACAAGAAGTTCAGTTCGCCACACTTGATACCCGGGGACACTCCCGTGATCTACGCGGCTAGTAAGAATAAAACAAGAGTGCCAGACACTCCCAAAGGCGTCGTTGGTTCACCGAGCAGCAGTGGTTTCACTTTCTTCGGCTTACCACTTCCCAGCCTGAACCTGAACAATCTCCTGGGTGCTGGAAGCAATCGAGTGGACAAAGGAAAGATGGCTCCGCCGAATTTACCCAAAGGTCCTGACAATGCCATGCCGGCCGGATTATCTGCGACGCCAAACGCGGAAAGGAAAACCGCAATTGTTAACAAGCCGAACAAAGGTAACCCAGTCAACTTACCACATTTACCAATGCCGCCCATTCCACCAATGTCCCAAGTAGCTGGCAAACCAATGATTGTACCCACGGTGGCTAGCAGACCTCCGCCACCGCCAGATCTACCAGAAAGACACAACATCATCGGAATGATGCCTCCATCGCACCCGGAGATCTATCAAGGTGGGTTCGTTCCCTTGCTACCTGGCAGCGGTGGTTTCACGCCGATAGATCTCCCCGTACCCGATATCAAAGCCTCGAGTTCTAGTGTCAAGACCAACTTCACCATTGGCGTTGGTAATGTCGAAAAGGTCAACATCACACGGTTGACTACGACTAATGTGCACATCGATCCTACCAATCAGCCACACAGCACGCCTAGTTTTATTAGTAAACGTGGACCCATCACGGGAGGCACCAAAGACACTAAAGACGTCTTTTACGATGCTCCTACTACCACACCAGTTAATAAAATTGGTCAAAACTCTCCTACGACGAGAAAAACGCCCAAACCTGATGTACCAGTTGTTACCACTGTTGCAACAACGCTTCCCACGACGACGGAATACACCGTACCAGATTCTGAAGTTGAAGTTATTGAAGGTATTACAGCTGATGGAGAGTACGAAGATGACGAGGTACCGCAAGACGACGAACTGCATGATGAAGACACAACGGCTAAAGTGGTACAGCTGCAAACAACTACGCAAAGTCCCAAACCGCAGGAGATTACGAAAGCGCCTGTAATAAATGACAACTTTGATGATATCTTCAAAGAAGTCGTGGATGTTCCGGGTGTGCCTATACTGGCTACACCAGCGTCATCTATGCCCCTACCAGTCACAAAACTAGCACCTCTACCACTTCAACCTTCATCGACCATCAAACCTTTGGCTAACATTGAACAAGTTTACATCAACCCCATTCAGAAAGAAAGGAACGATTCCGGTGCGACTAATGATCTTGAAACGTCGCACACCTCGAGCAATAGCTACGACAAGAATGTCATTGGGACGCCATTATCGGCGTTGTTAATCCCTGGAGGACAAATTACTCCGAATAAAATGGGAGGACGATCAAGTATTACCAAAGTTCACAATCCGTTGACCTCTTCTGCGCCATTATTGAGCGATTTGGAGATCTCTTCGACGGGCAACAACTTTGATTTTGATAATCTCGACATTCCCAGTGCCCATGGCGACGACGAAGATGATGATGGCGACCGATTGAGTCCCATGGCGCACAACAGAGAGGCTAAACCTGAGGTGACCACGGAGGACATGAACTGGTACTTCGCTAATTATAACAAAACCAGTAATATCGAGCCGTATGTTGGTGGTGGCATTTTTCCGAGTTCGAAAGGGTCTCGTTACGATATTTCCAGATGGCTGATGTTGGGAACTTTGGTAACGCAGCTGTTTTTGATGCGGACGATGGTTTAGAAGTAAACGCTAATTCCTAAGTTGTAAAATGTCTAGTCGTTAATACTTCTTGTAGATTGTATTGTATTATACTGTAGTAACAAATTCTTGTTTAAAATTTAAGTATTTAGATTGATTAAGTGAAGTATACCTTAGTTTAAGTACGATAGTTGGATATATAGCATATTCCTAACATTTGACTTTGTTTAATATGTTTATGTACATAAAATTATTAAAAAAGCTATTTTAAAAGTACTGATGCTTTATTTTGATGAAGTTTTGACTGCCTTAAGATGAGTTAAGTATTTGGTAAAGATAATTAGAGAAATGTCCGAGGAAAATTGATATCGGTATAAAAGTTTGCAAGACATTTGTTTGATGTTACGTTCATTTTGGGTTCTTGTTTATGCTTCTATTGAGATTCTTGGAAAGAAAATGGCGTACGTGACCTAAAGTGGTGGTTGACAACAACTATATTTAATCCTTTTAACGTCAGGTAATCCCATTATAGGTGAAGTTGAACTTGTTTCGCGAAGGGATTAAGTCATTTAAGACATTCCCCTTCTATTGCTTTCAAACAAATATTATAGAATATAAAGCAACACTTTTCCAGCTACGTATCACACTTGACCAAAACGCTCGTAGCACTTTCACACCAAAATCCACAGAATGTTGCGCACAACGAAGAACTCAGCCAATGGTAAGGCCTTCCCCTATCTAAGTATATTTAACATGGTCTGAACCCCAAACTAATTGTATCTTGTATATTACGATTTCTTTAGATGCTCCAAGGAGTCCTGCCAAACAGAAGTTCTGTCGTTATTGCTACGAAACCAACGAACCTCCGATCATCTACCAAGGCCATTACACGTATTTCTCCGATGGAAGGGCGTTATGTCTGAAAATGAAGACGAAAGGATGTTTGTATTGCGGCGTGAAGGGAGACAAGTCACACTGTAATGCAGAGTGTCCGAAATGGAGGGCCAAACTCAGTTCAATTCGTCGTCAATCTTCGGTGGCAAGGAAAGAACAAAATACTTCCACGGGCAGAACGAAATTGGTGAGCAATGAGGGAACAACGCAGAAAAGCAACCAAAAGAAGGACCCGCCATTGAGGGTCAAGCTGTTGAAGAAGTTACTCAAAGAATCCGTAATGCAAAGGAGGCGTAATCGAAAGAGGCTGACAATGTAACAATATCTATTAGTTTCAAATTATTATTTATGACAATGTTCCGTGCGATTTCTATGTGTAAATATTGTAAATAATGTTTTAAATGACTCGTAATATCTTACAGTTGAAAATAAATTATGCTCGGATATGTTTCAAACCGTCAAACGCAATTATAGATATCATTTGTTTTCACTTCATACAAAATCATATCAAAAAATATCAATAACATGTCGCAAAACAATGTTATTTATTAAGCTGTCATAACGTAACATGAGCGACAAGATGAGCGAGAATAGAAGTGAGTTTGAATAACGCCATTAAAACATTTTTACTCACCCTCGTCCCCTTCAGGCAGAATCAAGTTCTGCGTCTACTGCTACGAAACCCAAGAGCCGGAGTGCGTGTACCGCGCGCACTTCATGTTCACCAAGTCGGAGGTGGTGATTTGTCCCAAATTGCGCCTCGACGGATGCCCGAATTGCGGCGGCCGATTCGACAAGGCTCACCCCGTCGACATGTGCACGTACGATCCGCAAAAGCGACAGAGGCGCGAACGGCCGCCGCCCAAACCGAAAGCCAAAAAGACGCAGTCGCTCCGCGCCAAGCTCCTCAAGCGCCTTGGAGGCCGAGCGCTGTATTAGCTCGCGCAAGAGTATCGTAAAATGCAACGCCATCCACGCCTACATAATTGTACACATGATTATTTAATATAACTTATAGAAATCTTGCAGCTCGCCGCATCGGGACCTTGGCCGTTTCTTCGAGTCGGCGTCTTCTAAATATTCCTGTTCGATTTTGGGCAGTTTCTTGATGGTTTTCTTGGTGAGTCGTCTCTGGATTCTCAGGCCCAGGGGTAGAGCACTCTTCGGGCGTTTCTTCATGTGCCTAGATGCTTGTTTTGCGACTTGTTTGGTGCCGTATTGTGGGAGATCTTTAATATTAGTTAATAACCAGTC
The DNA here is from genome assembly GCA_030557295.1 of Ecitodaemon sp. MM-2014. Taxonomy (NCBI): domain Eukaryota; kingdom Metazoa; phylum Arthropoda; class Insecta; order Coleoptera; family Staphylinidae; genus Ecitodaemon; species Ecitodaemon sp. MM-2014. The sequence continues at coordinate 4,767 of JARRAA010011566.1, read as the reverse complement.
TTCTCGTTGTACCTTCGGACATTCGAGGAAGTTATCTTTCCGCAAATAATTGTGACTTTTGTACACTTCCGGAGGTATATTTGCATCGTAGAAGTAGCGACAGAAGATACACCTAAAGATTAACTCGAATTATCTTGCGTTAATTAGGGAACTGTGCACGATTACCCAAATCCATAGTTTCGTGTGATATTGACACAATTAATCGTGTTTTAGCATCAGAATTGGGATAAGTAACATTCTTTCCGTCAATTTTAATCACATTGGCGAGTCGAGAAACAAAAGTGACGGCGAGTTTGTCAATATTCATTGCAAGACGGCTGTCTGGGATGATTTTAACAATAAATTTAAAGCATGGTATCTAAACAATTTGTCATCGTCGGCGACGTAAAAAGAGAGTGAGAAGTACCTTGATTTGAACAAATTTCCAACAGAGGGCGACAATGATTCAAATCAGTGAAGTTTTTGATTGGTCAGGTTCTCAACCTATCTCGCTCACACATGTAGACCTTAACTACTTAACGTTAGAAACGAAAAGAAAGTACAGATTCCGAACAAGACCAAATACGAAATCCCCAAAATTGATTCCTAATGTTTTTTCCGTGCGGTAATTCTTCGAAATAATCAACAAAAACTTGTAAAAAAAACAATGTAAACATTCATGTATTGAACTAGTCTTAACGCTTATAAACATGATAAACATATACACAACACTTACACAACTAAATAAACTGTTTTAAATCGAAACAAACGACACGAATCAATTCTAAATGATCTTTGAGTGCTTGCTGACTAATAATAACACGTCTTTGTCCATCGCTTGCGTGGTGAGTTTCTTCAACAGTTGCACTCGCAACGAAGGCGACTTCTTGTACTTCTTCTTCATCGCCCTCTTCCTCATCCGCATCTTGTAGCACCGCTCCGAAACATGTGCTTTGTCCCCCGTGTCGCCGCATTTCGGGCACCCGACGCGTCGCAATTTCGGACACTCGACGTTCCCGTCCAACGCGTACATGTAGTGCGTTTGATACACGGCGAGGGTCTCTTTTGTGTCGAAGCAGTACGAGCAGAATTTCAGGTCCTCTTGGGTTTCCCACTCCATGTCTAGCGAGTCAAAGATTTTACGTAGAAATTCACGTTTTGGCAGCACATATGAAGACATCGAATAAATTGATTTAGATACATTTAGATAAATACCTTCGTAGTAATCCACATCTTGATTGTCCGGCACAATTAAATCGCACATCGCTGCCTAGAAAAGACAAATCACTGACAGTCGGACACTTCTCGTTAGTAACCGCGTTGGGTGCATTCAGGTGCGCCCCGGCCGGGCAAGACGTTTTGACTGATTTGTTTACGGCGTGCGCTGATTGCGGCGCACGTGAAGTTTGAAAAGTGACAATTGATTATAATAAGAGGGGATAATCCGTCCTGTTTCTTGGGAATTCCAGCAACGAGGGTGAATTAGTCACGAACAAGAAAAGTATCCATGCCAATTGTTGCGAATTTGAAAGAGAAGTGATGTTAACATGAAAATTAAATGTGTTTGGGAGTGTTTTGGACAAAAAATTAAAATTTTCACTGGATTAATGCCACGGAATACTTGAAATCTCAACTATCAATCAAAAAAAGTTGGAAAATGTAAGAAACATCGCAGCCATTGCAAAAATTTACCGAAATAAACTCAAAAAAACAATTGCCACCTTAAATAATTTGATGAATGTTTAGCCTTGGCATGATCAGTGTTAGTAATTAAGTAGAAATCTAATGCAAACTCAAAATCTCGACTCGAGAGAAATATTTTAAAGAAATAATCAGAAAACGCATGAAAATTAAATAATCAATCAAAATAACCAAAATCTACGCAGTTATTAAACATTTGCCAACTTTTAAGGAAAATACAACTCGGAAAACTGAAAAGTAAAATTCACACTTGCAGTGGGAATTCAGTGCGTTTGAATATTTCTCGGAGAAAAATTAAATTTGCAAGGCAATGGAAACCGGAAACGCATGGAAATCACATAAATATATCAAAACCAATGCAACTATTGGAAATCGGCTGAAGGACCGTTGGTCGATGGCCTAGCACTGTTCTAATTATACTTATTATTATTATTATGCTATTAGATATGTATCGAAATAAACTGCGAAAAATTTCCTCAGAAATCACCGAAATCCACAAGAAAATCAAAATGACAACGTTAAAAACGATAAGAAAGTGATTTCGTCAATTTTCGCTAGAAATCTCAAAAAAAAAACATCGTTATAAATTACAAGAGTGATTTTTGTAGAAATAATAATCGATCTTAATAAGGACAAGTTATTATCAATTATTACAAATTACAATATTTCATAAAATTATTACATAAAGTTATTAGTTAACTATGATCTCCATCACTTCTTCTTCTCGTCCTTCTTGGCGTCCTTCTCCTTGTCCTTATCTTTCTCCTTTTCCTTCTCCTTATCTTTGTCCTTATCCTTGTTCTCCTTCTTGTCGTCCTTCTTCACCTCCTCGGCGTCCTTGTTTGTCAGCTTGTTGTTGATCAAGTTGTGCAAGGCAACAATGGATCTAACCATGGCGGCGAGATAGACAACAAGCATCTGGTCGTTGTTCTTCACATGGAAGGCTTTGTTGAAGCTCTCCTGGTTGATGTCAGGCAGGAGATTGAAGATGTCTTGCAGCTGATAGACAATCTGATGATTGATCGGCATTTTCTCATCTCTGACCTGACAGAGGTACTCTTTAATCTCGGCTAGCTGTAAGTGGAGGCCCTTGAGGCCAAGAAGTTGGTTTGTGATCCTCTGGGAGAGTGTGCCCACAGTGGTGTCTTTGATATCTCTGAGGAGATGCTCCACACCAACTTCTTCAGCTTCCTCTGCGCCAATCTCACTGGGAACATGCTCGAAAGTCTTTGAGGTCGGGGAGCCGTCGTCGTGGACTTCCTCAACTGCTTGGTAGGCTTCAGTGGGCAGGCCCAGGTCTTTGGGTTTGGCATCAATGATGACCAAAATCGAGTTGGGGCAGTAGCGACGGATGAGTTCGTTGATGGCGATGTCGTTCTGATGGAGCTTCGGGCCGGTGTGATACCATCCGACGACTTTCTCGCGAGCGTTCACCTTCTTGAACATGCCATACATGTTCTCCAGGTAGTCGTGGTCCAAGAACCAGACAGATTTGTCTTTGTCATCTTCATCGAAGGGAACTGAATTTTATGAGATGCAAGAATCGCAATTAAATCAAACTTTCCCAAAGGTTTTTTATGTAGGCTTAAGGGTGATAGGAAGACTTACTTGCGAAACTGTTAGAAACGTCGAGAACACCCTTGGCTCTGGAGCAGCCGAGCAAAACGCCAACAACCCGCTTCTGGTTGCCGATTTTGCCCATGCGATTAAAATGATCCACCACGCTGAGGAGGACCAGCGGATGAACCACTACCTTGCTGATCGACACGTCCTGGCTAGGCATTGTGCTCGTTATTTAAACAATCGCCGAAACTTCGAACGCGATTTTGTTGCGGTGACCGAGCAGCAAGAATTATAAGGTTAGAAGGTTCGACGATGACAAACAAACTTTTTGTTGCGCATGCGCTCACTTCAAAAAATGGCCGACTCGCCCGATTCATTTTAAATTTTGATATTTGACGTACTTGACAAATTAGGGTCGGAAGGATCGGAAGGGCAAAAGTGTATCGATATATTTTAGAAAATACGATACATAAATTTAAAAAAATTATATATCGCTCAAAAGTATCATTGTATCGAAAATAAAATATATATTTTCGACATCCCGCCGATGCCGCCTATGACAGACGGTTTCAAAATAATAACCTACAATTTCAGAACGTGTAGTGAGCTAAACAAGAAATTCATAAATTTGTAATTATTAGAAACAATAAATAGGCAAATTTCACCGTTCCATTAAGTTACAAATAATAAAAATTCAAAATGGAAGAAAGGCAAGGAGTGAAACTATCCAAAGGCCTACTGGATATGAAGTTCATGAAGAAAACAAAAGACAATCTCGAAAAGGAGGCTGATGATGCTGTGGGCACAGCACTCTACTCACATGAAGTCACAGAGAACATGAAAAAGAAGGGAGAGCTGATTTTCATGGAAGCCAGTATCATGCACTGCAGAAATTTGATGGAAGGGCGATTTTCGTTTGGCGGGATGAATGAGGACATCGAGAGACTGATGAAGGCTGAATATAATAAGAGGATGGAGGAGATTGAGAAAGCTAAGGAGAAAGAGATTTCAGATGCTGAGATGGCTAAACAATCTTCATTATCACATAACATTGGGAAGAAGTTCAAGACAAAAAATCAGAAGAAGTTTATGAAACCTGAAGCAATGTAATTTATGATAATATATTAGGATAAGGTTTATATATATTTTTTTTTTTTTGTACATTTATGGACCTTGACATTGCCTAAAACAATTATTAACCATTTAATACTGGCAGTAGGGAGGCTAGTGCGCGCGTCCTTGCCAAGGCCGTGTCCTTAAGAATCGGCCTAAGGCGTCGGCCCAGCTTAAAACCTGTTTTACAGCCATACCCCGGCATTAGGGAGGCTAGTGCGCGCGTCCTTGTCAAGGCCGTGTCCTTACGAACGCACCTAATGCGCCTGCGCTGCTTACAACCTGTTTTACAGCCACACCCCGGCAGTAGGGAGGCTAGTGCGCGCGTCCTTGTCAAGGCCGTGTCCTTACGAACGCACCTAATGCGCCTGCGCTGCTTACAACCTGTTTTACAGCCACACCCCGGCAGTA
>JARRAA010011565.1:0-10452 GCA_030557295.1 Ecitodaemon sp. MM-2014 | reverse complement strand
GGCCATCTTGAAAGCGCGCGAAAATTCGAATTGTTCGAAACTTTTCTCTCTTTGCAGACCTTGCATCCTAATATTCGACTCCCTCGCCGGTGCGGGACGTTCGCGCGTCGTCGCCACTCTTAGGGATTACCTAACATGCGAGTACGCCGCGAAGAAGATGGAAGCGCACGTTTTCACGAAGGACGTGATACCCGGGGCGTGTCCGAAGATACCCCAGCAGAACAACTACACCGACTGCGGGTTGTATCTGCTCCAATACGTGGAGCACTTCTTCAAGGATCCCATCAGGGACTATCGAATTCCGATTTTGGGCGTGAAGGAATGGTTCGCCGAAATCGTCGTGACGCGCAAACGCGAAGACATTGCGAATCTCATCAAAGCGTTGATGGTGAAGTACAAGAAGAACGTTAGCAGCTTACCAACGATAGCGCTTCCAACGCAAAACGGTAAGAACGGCACGCAACGTAAAGCGTTTTCCGATGATTCACGTTCTCGTTCGCATTCCAGGCGTTCCCGTTCCCGATCCGTCTAGCGACAAAGAGGAGGATGACGCAGAAGACGCGAAAGGCGAGCAACTGGACGCCGAATCGATTCCCGGGAATACCCACGAGTCGTCGCTGACCGACACGGACACGCAGATGTCCTATTGCGAGAGCAACAGTCCCTGCTCGGAATCGAGCGATAAATCCAATCGGCAGAGCGCCATGTCGTACTTGAAGGCGAAGCGCATCGTTAAGGTCAAGGCGGACACCACGGGCGATTCTGGCGAAGAGACGAAGAGGCGGAAAGTCCTGGAGTGATTGAACGGCGCACGGTCGGCCGACGATTCCTCCGATTGTTTTAATTGACTGAGTTTTGTATGAGTTCATTTCGGTTACTTTCTTTTCTTAAGGCATACATAAGTATCTTACACCATTAATTAATATTATCGAATGAGCGGATAGGCGGATTTTAGTGTATAAGGATGTTATTTGTTATTAATAAAATTGATATTTCTTATATACTAATTCACTATTGAAATTTTAAATAGTGACTTTGTGTTTTAGTATTGAGATATACAAAGATGTTGAGAAACTGAGCATTGGAACAAAAATAGGGGGATCTTCCTCCTGCGAAATTTTACACAAAGAATATGACAATATACTAGACTGTTTTCCCCCTAGGGGGGAACGTAGTGGCCACCCTTGCATTGCGTATGTTCTGTACTTATGGACCTTATTTTTTCGTCGTCGCTAGTTATTCCGAATTGCTCTATAAGAGGAGAAACACGTTTGTATAATATAGGGGGATTTTCTCCCCGGAAATTTAACTGATTGTGAGACAATGCAAAACTGCAATCACCTAAAACCGCTATGTCCCAAGCACCCCAAAATTGCGGCCTCGGATAAAAAACGGAATAGTTGAGATCATTAATGGAATGTGCAGGAAATAGCAGGATGAAGATGAACGAATTGGGGCAGCGATTTTGTCTTTGGTGATTTTTCTAGGGATTTCGGTCACTTTTGTAATCCTGCAGCTTCGAAAATCGCGTTTAAACGTTGTCACCGTTTGCGCAATTCTATAATTTACATCCTAAAATATTCTTTGTTTAGCAGTAAGCGAGCGACAAACGGGCGGATTAAAACATTGCTGATTTATTGGAGTAACTTTTGCTTATTTTTAGACGGCCTGGCGATCGTCCGGCGATAAATATAAAGCGCATAAAGCGCCGTAAGTTTTTCCAAGTGTGAAAATCGTCGTAAATCAAACACGCACATTCCATTTATAAATCAAGTCGCGTGCGTGCATTTTCTCGCGAATCTGACACGAATTCCGTGTCATCCGCGAGCGTCGGAGGCGGACGAGACGCGACAGAAATCCCCCCAGAAAACCGCCAGTCGCGCTGGCCGCAAGTCGCACGTCCGAATCAGCGCGCCGCAGTCGCATTCGCCGTTCGGCTCACCCAGTTTCGGGTGGTTTGGATCTGCGCCACCGAGTGCGGTCTCGCGTAGCGGACCCGTGCGTCGCGCACACACGCATCCCCCCCGTGGCGGAACCAGAGGAGCGCAGCGCGCCCGCCAATGTCGAGCGGCGCCGAGCACGGCCGCGAGTCGCGAGTCTTGTGAGGTTTTCGTTCTCGCCGTCGCACGTCTTCGCTGCGAGGAGTCGCGTCGAAGTGCGCTGAAGCAGCACGCGACCGTGACCTGCGAAGTCGGGGAGAGACTCCGAACGCCGCGGCCGACCCGTGCGGTGGACACGTTCGATCCAGCGCGCTCGCCGCTGTGCACAAGTGCGTCTCGTCGGGACTTCGTCGCGCAATTAGTCATCCCGGCGCGCCGATAACGCCAGCTACTCGCCATCGGCGACGTGCTCGACGCGCTCGTCGATCGTCGATGCACCAGGCGTGCGCGCCGCTCGCTTCACTCGCCCTCGTCGCCCGCGACCGCCACCATCATCTCGCTCGGCATGGCTGACTCGGCCAGCGAGTCGGACTCCAGCAGCATCGACGGCGGGCCCATCATGATGCCGCCCAGCCCGATCACGCGCGAGCAGCTGCAGAAGCGCATCGAGAGCCTGCAGCAGCAGAACCGCGTGCTGAAGGTCGAGCTGGAGACGTACAAGCTGCGCGTGAAGGCCCTCCAGGAGGAAAACAGAGGTTTAAGACAAGCGTCGGTCATAATCGTAAGTCGGCCCATCCGTCCGCCCACAATCCTATCATTACAACCGTTTTGGCGTGTTTTGCAGCAAGCGAAAGCTGAACAAGAAGAAGAATACATCTCAAACACACTTCTCAAGAAGATCCAGGCGCTCAAGAAGGAGAAAGAATCGCTCGCGCATCACTACGAGCGCGAAGAGGAGTGTTTGACCAACGATCTTTCCAGGAAGCTCACACAGCTCAGGCAGGAGAAGTGCATCCTCGAGCAGACCCTCGAACAGGAGCAGGAGTGCCTTGTCAATCGGCTCATGCGCAAGATCGAGAAGCTCGAGGCCGAGACGCTCGCCAAGCAAAGCAATCTGGAGCAGTTACGTAGAGAAAAGGTGAGAATGCACATTGTCATACCAAGAGGTATTTTTACACTTCTCATGCTTAATAAATGTCATCCGATGCATTCGCGCGCGACACGTTGCGAAACGCGCGATATTAGCGCGTTAATGACAAAGGAGCATGAAATCTCTTAAAAATAGCTTTTGTAAAAATAGCGTTTTTCGCACTTAAAAATACTCGGTTCATAGGTGGAGCTCGAGAACACCTTGGAGCAGGAGCAGGAGGCGTTAGTTAACAAATTATGGAAGCGCATGGACAAGCTGGAGGCCGAGAAGCGCATGCTGCAGATCAAGCTGGACCAGCCGGTCTCGGATCCGGCGAGTCCTAGGGAAATCAACAACGGCGACACGGCGAGCAATCTCTCCGCGCACATCCAGACCCTCCGGTCGGAGGTCGCGCGCCTCCGGTCGCAGCTGGCGATCAGCCAGCAGGAGCACACGCAGAAGATGCAGCGCTACGCCCAAGAGGAGCGCAACATACGCGAGGAGAACTTGCGCCTGCAGCGCAAGCTGCAGCTGGAGGTGGACCGCCGCGAGGCGCTGTGCAGGCACCTCTCGGAGAGCGAAAGCTCGCTGGAGATGGAGGAGGAGAGGCACTACAACGAGCAAGTGCTGGGCGTGCGTCAGCACACCGTCAGTCCCGTGCCGTACAATCCGTCGCCGAGTCAGAGTCGTCCGTTAAGTCCGGGTGAGTCAGGTCGACGCCGCTTTTATTGTTCGCGCTAAATCGCGCGCAATGATAAGCGCTTCTGCGCGGCCAGGTGTGATGTTCATTGTTTTAAATTTACTGTTACGCCGCAAGTAATCGTTCGCGCTTCCGCGTAAATTAATTTTATTGATAGCGATTTTTGTTGTTGTCCAAGGTTTGTCGCTGCAGGCGCCGTCGCCGAGGGACTCGCTGATCGTCTCGGCGGCGCGCTGCCACAGCTGCGGCCAGCTGCAGCCGCCGGCCGTGTGCGTGCCGTCGGGCCTCCACGCGGCGAACTCGAACTCGCCGCCGGCGCCGTCGCATCGTCGCACCGGCGAGCGGTTCATCAAGCCGGCCATACCGGCGCCGCAGCCGGCCAGCCCCATGGACACCACCGTGAACAAAGAGTGAGAGTGCCGCGCCCGCACGTCGACCGACAGAGCAACCCGCACGAAACGGAACGAATTCCACTACAAACTAAACAAAACCGCTGCGACTAAACTTAAAACACACGAACACGCAAGAACCATACTCGTATTTCTATAAAAGATATCTAAAAGAGTAACTAAAACTTAAACAGAAATAAAACACACGAAAGACTGTCTCCTCTTCGCAGTCGCTACACGAAACGATGCGGAACACTTGCGACTTTTGTTTGTTCGCAAACGCTTCGAAAGGTCGCACGCCGCACATTTTGTTCGTTCTCTCGATGTCGTCGTGTCGTCTTGTCTGTTCGCATTGCCCTCGGATATAATTAACACTGTCGCTGATTGTTTCGCATGTACTTAACGACACACCAGATACCAAAAAAAGACGCGATGTTCGCGAATGCGATTCGGCTCAAATGATGAACGTTCGACATGATTCGACACGAAGATGAACATCGTAATTCAATTTTTTTTTAAATTAACATCGCCTTTTGTTCGACAGAACGCGCCGCTAGCGGGCAGCAATCAAATTGCCTCGCCGCGCCTAGCGGTATGCACACTAATCATGTATTATTATAATTATTTTGTCTAACGAGTATTTTTAAGTGCGCCTCACAGCTTTCGGCAGTCATCGGTAGCGTCATCACAATAATCACAGCGCGTTTCAATGTCGTTACATTACTCGCTTTCTTAGCAAAATGCGAAAGATTTAAGACTTTAAGTTAAGTTTAAGTGCGCTTCGTTTGTTTCCGATGAAAGGGCGAGAGTCAAGTTTTAGTTTTGTGATGCTCTTGCAGCTAAAAATCCTAGGTATACGCGTTACACTCCACGATGAAACTATTGTAGTTGTTAAAACAACAAAACCTAAAACAAATGCGTCGTTGATTATCAAATGATTTAACAGTTCTTATTCACGAACGAGCCAACGCCGATAAGATGTTTTCCCGTTTTCGTTCGCGTGCTCGCTGTTTGTTAATTTTCGCCGCCGTCGGCGGCGTTTCTTCTTTTCGTTCGCCGCGATTACTTTAAGGAATTTGCACATTCCAAAATAGCAATCTTACATTTGCACGCTCTCGAGCAAACAAACAGCGTCTCTTGCACAATGAGCACAACAAACTGCGCTGCCAACGCCGCGCCGACTCGAAATAACAAACAAAACGATTTGCGATTGCAATCGAGACGGAACAAAGAAAGCTCGAGCGGGGCTGAAATCGTCAAATGTAAATTGCAATTTGCTTCATTTTGCTATTAATACGTTTTCTTTTTGTACAATTCTTGAAAATAATGTTGGGTCGCGAAGAGTTCGAGTTTCGATTTTGTCGATGGTAATTAAATAAGAACACTGCACTGTCTGTATCAACACACTTCCTAACTCTTAAGTAACGTAAGCAGAACAGTGTCAAAATTGAGGTGATATTAGCTGTTAATCGTGTACATCTGAAACGAATTACTGCTTCATCCGTGCGTGTGGTCGAGATGATTATTTTGTGCATATTCCAGACTCGCTACAGTCGTGTAGCGAGAGTATTTACTGTGGCTTCGTTTTCACCTTAAAAAAAAAACGCCGAGGAGCGTATTTTTCGGCTATAATTACTATTTACTAAGTTCGTGTTTTGGAAGGAGGTTGTCATTCGAAAGAAAAAATGCATATTATATGAGTTAAGCAAACTTGAACAATCAGATTTGTGAATCGATGTAATCCTAGCATAATATTCGAAAGGAGGACAGCGATAAACCGTAAGCACGTGATATTCTGGTGAGTTAATAATATTTATTATTTATTCGAATATTCAGCATTTGATCGTAATCTAAAATATTGCGTCGAAAGTATGAGGAATGTGTATAACAAAGCGTACTTGCAAAAATGCAGTAATCAAAACATAAACGACGTAAACAAACTGGAACCTAACACGTTTATCACGTTTACAATAAGTTAATAACGTACAACATAAAAGCATCGCATTTGCGGTCAAAGCGGTAAACAACTTTGACTACAAAACGAGGATCTTGTAATTATGCAATAGCACAAATTTACACTAATCGTCTAAAGTTTGACTTGAATTGCAGCTTAAACTTCGACTTATTGGTAACATCGAATTCCATTTTGACTAGACAAATTAACGAAGCGAGTATCGACAATTTTCCGTAATTAAAAAAAGTAAGTATTTCACTTTCGAGTTGAGAATTGTTCTGCTTACATCGATTCCATTTCGAAATCTTGAAGAAGGCTGAAAATTCACAGTCAAAATTAATTGTTTTAGGTCCTCTAGTATTTGTTACACTTACTTATCATCGATCTTATTAAAATAATCGTGGTTGATTTCCTTTTTAACTGGTTCTGCCTCGTTTAGAGAATTTTCTGCAACATTTCAATTAGTTTCTAGTTCACTTCTGAATTAAATTTCGTTTCTTACCAATCAGAGGTGGGACAACGGCCGTGCTCAAATAAGCCGTGTTCAAATAAGGAGGCAACTCGTTGTCTTCCTCCTCCTCTTCGGGCTCCAGCGTCTCCGAATCGACCATCTGCAGCCACTGCGCGTTATGATTGCGGAACCTTTCGATGCGAATCCGTTCGCCCCACACGGCGCTCCGTTCGGCGATGATGTCCAAGCAAGTATTGCACGTCTTCCTAATAGCTTTGTTATTATCCTGCACCAAGTCGATCAAATATGCCGGCGCTTCGGTGTTGTTAATAACGTAATCGATGCTCTCCTTGTGAGACAGCGCGACCATGAAAACGTAGATGATCTGCAAGACGATCTCGTCGTCTTCCTGGTGCGTCTTCAGCAAATCGATCAGAGCGGACAAGACGTTCGACTTGCACAATAATTGCGAGCATCCCTCGTCGTGCGCCGCGGTGCCCAGGAGCACGATGACTTGCAAAATGAAATCTTGCTGGGCGTTGTTCGATTTGAGGACTTCATTGAACCAAGGCACCATGTCGAAGTGCTTGAAGATCTCCGCCCAGTCCAAATCCGCGAGGTGCAGATTCGATAAAACCCCAAGGCATTCGATGATAAATTCGTCCTTCTTCGACTCCATCGCGGCTTTGGCCAAATCGCCGACGAACTCGATGAAACTCGTGCGCGTGTTATCGTGTTCGGCAATGTTGTGGATCATTTTCATTAACAGAGCGTCTTCGTGAGCCAACGCGCGCGTCATTAGGCTGTGCAGACGACTGTTGTCGGCCATTTGCTGGGCGTTGTTGGGATCGATCGCCAAGTTGATGCAAAGCGCGACCATTACTTGATCGACTTGATCGGTGGCGTTCAAAACTAACATATCTACTATCAGAGACACGCAATCCGTGTACGCGAATTGTTCCTTGACGTCGTCATCGTAGCTTAGGTGGTACAGCAGTTTCAAAACGACTTCCTGATGCCTCTCATCGGAGAGCAAGCTCACGAACTTTGGTAACATGTCCAGCTTGACCATCTTCATTCTCATCTCCTCGTCAAAGGACAAATTAAACAGCAGCTTCAACGTCAGGTGGACCACGTCCACGTGACTGCTTTGCAACATCTTAGGCAGCTTCTCAATGACGTCGTACTCGGCCATGTCGTCCTTGTTCACCTGCATGATGCTCAGTTTCTTCAGGAATGTCAGAAGCAGAACCAAAAGTTCCTCGTTCTCACGCTCTAGGCCCTTGCTCAGCAACTCGACGATGTTCTTCTTGATCATCTTTTCCTCGACGCTCTCGTCCTCGGCGATGTTCAGCAGCAAGAAGAACGCGACCCTCAGCAGCTGTTCTTGTTTCTTGATTAGCGTGCGGTAACGTTTGATGCGCTCGGTCTCGCTCATTTGCTTCTTCTCGTCGATGCTCTCGGACGATTGGCTGAGGTCGTCGTAGACGCTGCCTTCCATCACGGCCTTCATGTTGACGTCCGTGTAGTTTCCGGATTTCGGCCGGACTTTTTGTGGGATTCCGCTGCGCGCAACCGCTTCGGACAGGTTCACGTTGCTGGAGGCAGAGCGACGCATTAGTGGAATGTCCGAGGGCTTCGGAAGACCGGTCAGTTCCGATTTCCATTCTTCGTAGCGCTGCAATTCGTAGGCGATTATGTTCATGCAGAGCGAGCCGATCTTGTAGTGGAGGATGACGTGATGGAAACAGGAGTACGTCGAGAAACAGAAGAATATGAAGATCAGGTTGGTGCTAAGGACGAGACTCTTTTTCCAATTCTCTCGGAGCACGCGGGTTAAAGCACTTAATACGGTTTCTAAAACATTGGGATAATATTTTAATTAAGATAATTTATAGAGGGGAATAAAATGATTTTAAAAAGTTTTGTTGCTCCTTTCAAAATTTGTATATTTGCCTGGGACAATCTCTAATTTCAGATTTGTAATAAAAATATAAAAAACAAGTGAAAATCGATAATTTACTCACCATTTTTAGATAAAGCTTCCAAATTTTCTGGATCCCTGGCCAATTGAAGGATTAACATTGATGATTTGACTTTCTCTGAAATTCCTTCATACAACAATTCAATATATTCATTTAGGCTGTTAATATTAGCTGTCTCTGACTCTGCAGAACCATTCCTTGAGATGTCTAAATCTAAAAAGATACAATACCAAAGTTGATCAACAATTCTGCTCTTCATTTAACGCTCTCACCTTTATTGGAAGATGATAATTTACGCTTTTTCAAATAAAATATAATCTGTTCCAATTCAGAGATTCTTGTGGGATGTATTAAGTCACATTGAGATAGAACTTCTTTGGCGAGCATTGCACAATCAGACCTTGAGTTCAACATGGGCAGCTCAATGATTTTCTTCAAGTTCTAAACACAGAAGGAAAACGTTTAGTTTTTTGCTGTCGATGTTGTTAATATTACAGGGCTGTAGTCTCACCTGTTTTTCTCCATACAAAACCGTCTCATTCTGCCCTAATATTTGAACTTCCAGCTCGTAGTTCAAGACAACTGCAGATAGAGCTGGATGTGCATCAAGAGTGCCAGGTTTGCGATCACTGTAACAAGTTGGAAGTTGTCGGAAAATAGTGGTGAAGCTAGTGTGCGGGGTATATGTGGGGTGGCTTACGTTCGCATGAATTTCGCGTCTTCTGGCTCCATTTTTCTGGGGCGCACGAGCTTTTTCCGCAGGTGCAGGAGGTAGACCCCGACGATTATAATACTGATGAGGATCGAGGCGACATTGACTACGCCCAGCAGTACAAACATGCAATGCAATCGCGCATAACGCTCCGGTTGCGTGTGCCGCGCGCGACAAAAACCAACGGGCCTTTTTCGCAGACGGCTGCGAATTTCCCGATTTCCTGCGACAACGCACCGCGAATGTCAATAAACACTTGTCAAGTGGAAGCAGCGCTTAAATGTTAGGCAACCAAATGTACACTTATTCAATGGCTATCATAATAGATTAATACATCCTTATGATATCGTCTTTGATGGCTATCACCGCTTTCATCGCTTTCATTTTGGCAGATATGGGGTCAAATAGGATAATTTCAATTTTTAAGAAACCAATTTTATGGGCTTAATGCGTTCTTCTCTACCGTTAATATTTTCTGAGAAATTCGAAATTTTAAGTCAATGTTTAAGTCAATACTTTAATGAACTTAATCGGCGCGGTATTTAACGCTGATTAGAACCGTGGTAAGCGTTTACCTCTATCGCTAATATTTTCCGAGGTATTCGTTTCCAACGCGTTCAAAGTTCGGTCAGCTGACAATTTTCATAAAACCAATTTATTTACCAACCAAGGTAGATTGGGCGGGGCTATTTCATCGACGATTGCCGCACAATAAGCGACCGATGAGGAGGAGAGATACAAGGCTAGGAAGCCGAGGAACATGAGGACGTTGCTCGAGGTTGTGATTAGTTATGATTCGTACTTTAGCACATTCGCATCAGGATATACTCAAGAACGACATCGTAGGGTGCTAAGGGTCAATGAACTTGTCGCGCGCGACCTTGTAAGGACGATTTGGCAACGTTATGAAACCACCGGTGTGCGAGCTGTGCGAAAAGGATGCGTGGCCCTACGTGGGCGTGGCTTATAGAAACTGGTTATGCTGAGACGATGCGACCTTGCAAGGCCGTTCGGCGGTTTCGCGCAACTTAGATTTACCAACCCTGTAAAACCGGTTGGTTGCGTCGACGCGGCGTTTGCAATGTGCGCCACGCGAATGCGCGGTCGTATGTGGGCGTGGCTTATAGAAACTGGTTATGCCGAGAATATGATGCGACCTTGCAAGGCCGTTCGGCGGTTTCGCGTAACTTAGATTTGGCAACGCTGTAAAACCGGTTGGTTGCGTTGACACGACGTTTGCAATGTTTTTTGC
>JARRAA010011563.1:0-18422 GCA_030557295.1 Ecitodaemon sp. MM-2014 | reverse complement strand
CGGCGCGCGCTCGCGCCCGCCCCGCCGCCCGACACCAATATCCAATCGCACGCGAGGCGCGCGCAAGCGCCGCCCGCGCGCTACCGAGCGAGCACGACGGACCCAAAACAAAATGCAAATGCAGATACCATACCAACTAGAACCTAGACTCAACTTGATCCTCATAGAACTCGTAGGAATTCTATAGCGCGCGGCGGGCGGGAGTGTAACATAACTTACATATTTATAAATTATATATATATATATATATATAGGTAAAAAGAAAACGAAATGAAATTTACGACGCATGCACAACGGCGCGCATGGAGCAAATTCAATTCATTCTCAAAGGCTGTGGTACAAAACAAAACGATAAAAAAAACAAAAAACATTTTGAGAATAACTCGTTCTCCTCCAGCAATACGTTTGCAATACGTTCGATGTTCAAAAAGTGGGCGGGGACACGCCCACCGTGCCAAAAAAACAACGCGCCGACGCCCGACGGTGTCTCGCGGATTGCCTGCCACCTGACACGCTCACAATTAACTATTGACTAGTTAGCCTAGCGCGTTGCGTCGACAAAGTGCAATTAATCGTTGCGAGAGTGGCCGCGAGACGCCATCTTGTCCGCCATTTCGTCTTAATACATATCGCCGGTTGGTCGTTCGCTCAACTTGTTTCTCCTAGCTGAATTACTTAACGATTACCAATTCGATTGCAATTACGTGCATATATACATATTAATGCAATTCACTGTGATTTATTTAATTGTGTAGCGGTGTACATATGTTAATACGTTTTATATATACAAATACTATATGGGGGTGTGGCGGGGCGCGCAGTGGGAGGGGCGAAGGGGGCGTGTGACACACACACACACACACACACACACACAAATACAATGCTGGTAGTTCCTCGTATTTAGATGATATTATTGTACGACTTAAGCAAGTTTAATCTGTCGAGTAACGAGTAATTTACGGTAAACATGAGATTAACGCACGGGTTACGGCGTCCAGTCGAACGCGCTGCTTTACACGGGTTTATATGAGCGCGCGCCGCGCGTGCGCGTTCGACTGGCGGCCGTCGCGCACGCGGGAAGGCGATTCCAGTCGAAGGCGCACGAGCGTGCGCTCGTGCGCGTTCGACTGGCGGCCATCGCGCGCTCGGCAACGCGACCCCAGTCGAAGGCGCGCGAGCGCGCGCGTCGCTCGATTGCGTGCGAGCGCGTTCGACTGGACGCCATCGCGCGCGCGCACACAAATCGACTCGAATTTTATTTTAGCCGACTTATTCCAATTATATTGTAAGATATTCACGTGTAAGAATTGTAAGCGGAGCGCGCGCAGCGTTCGGAGTCGTTACCGGCCTAGTCGTTAGTCAGCCATTTTGCGCACACGCGTCACGAGTCAATATAATTAATTAATAACAACGACAATACGAAGCGTAGACGCGCGGAAGAACTCTTGCGCGCTAGAGACGGAATTGTACTGCGTTCTTACAACTCTATACATTAATTAACGATGATTCGAGATTAACCGAAGCGAGCGCCCGATGCGAGCGGGAAAACAGAAGAGCGAGCATCGGTTGCGCTAAAACGTTTTATGAACATTTGTAAATGAATGCGATGCAAAGAAAATAAAATGATGACAATGATGACAAAATGGACGTTTCGACAGGCAGCGCCATCTGTTGTTGTTTACTCTCTCTGTGTGTGTGCGCGGCAATGCGCTGCTGTTTCTGTTGTCCTAGGTGTTAGGGGGTGCGATTGTAGCGCGTCGGTATCATTTGTCATCCTAACAACCACCCATCACGCATCGCCAAATAACGTCGACTAGGTGAGTGCCTTTGTGAGATGCTACCGTTTGCATTGTCATTTTATTTTGTTTAGCTTTAGTTGTTGACACGTGTTTTTTTTTTTGTTCTCTTGCTGCGTTTGCGTTTGTTTTGCATGCGTGAGATTGGATA
This sequence comes from Ecitodaemon sp. MM-2014, assembly GCA_030557295.1. NCBI lineage: Eukaryota > Metazoa > Arthropoda > Insecta > Coleoptera > Staphylinidae > Ecitodaemon > Ecitodaemon sp. MM-2014. The sequence continues at coordinate 16,475 of JARRAA010011563.1, read as the reverse complement.
TTGTTGTCTCAGTGCACCTTATAATTATCGTTATGATAATATCGCCGCCATGGTTAATATTTATTTAATTGCTTGTTTTTGTTTCACTTGCGACTGCGATAAAAACGACACATTTTAGAAACATCGCCGTATCTTCCGAAGAAGGGCCACAATTTGTGCGGACTTTTCGGCTATTATTACTACATTACACCCTTCATAACACCCTGTATAAATTTCGGCCTGATTTATTCCATAAATAGCTTTAAAGTTGAAAATAATTCCATTGTCTTTTAATTCTTAGTTTCAAAAAAACGTTGCATATAAAACACCCCGTATCTTGGAAACCAATTGGAATATTTTTATCATTTTTTTACACAGTGATCGATAATGAAGTTGTCTAACATGTGCATACTAAATTTGTAAAAATATTCAAGGGTAGAGTAGGGAAATTGGGGTTCGAAGTTCATAACATTTTGTAAACTTAAAGGATCAGTTTCCGTCGACTAGTTTTAAAAGATTAGCCCTACTACCTAAACCAGTACGGCGATTCTCTCAAACTTTTCACCCATTAATACTACATTACATCCCTCGTCACAATATGTATGATTTTCTACTGGAATTTTTCTAGAAATTCCTTTAAATTAGCTTCAAAATTGAAACTTCCCATTTTTCACATTGAATATAAAACACCCTGTATCGCAGAAACTACACGGAATATTTTTATTATCTCTCCGCACAATGATAGATAATTAAATTATCTAACTAGTGAATACTATATTTAGAAAAACATTCCAGGGCAAAGTGTATAAAACGTTGTTCGAAATTCTTATTTTTTGCAAATGTCGAAAACGCAAACACGTTTTAGAAAAATAGTAATAACTCATTGACCAGTGGGGTGATTTACGCAAACATTTTAGCAATTAACACTAGATTACACTCTTCGCTATACCCAGCCTTAATTTCTACTAGATTCACTCAGAAAACTACTTGAAATCGGCTTAAAAGCTGAAAAATAGTTTCGTTATCTACAATTTGTGGTACGGAATATCACTGGATACAAAACACACTGTATCTTTTAAACTAAACGAAATATTTTAATCATCGCTTGACACGATGATAGTTAATTAAATTGTCTAACTAATTCCTTTGAAATATGTAAAAATATTGAAGGGTGGAGTGGAGAAAATGAAGTCTAGAAACCATCAATCGTTTTGCAACTTAAAAATGACACTTTACATAAAACACCCTATAGATTAAAAACTTTTGGAGGGATTATAATTATTTTGTTAGAGTTATATAGAGAAAGGGATGGCCTTTAATGGGACATATAAAACAATAAGATTCTGTAAAGGGATATGCCCTTTTACACCGTCTCAACTCAGGGTGATTTGGAAAAAGTGAAAAATCAAAACTCTTGAAATAATTCGCGTTAATTGGGCTCGAATAATTGCTAATATAATGGTACCATACACCAAAACATTGCTCCTTAAATGCTCTTTCATTTAGTATATAGCACTATAGGCTTGCGTCAAGAATATCGCTTGAATTAATCCTTAAACATGCGCGAATGAATTTGAATGGCTCCGGGTGCATTTACTCAAACAAAACGATGAATATTTTAAAATGATTGCAGCCTGCATGGACGGCTACTACTTCTTCGACAACGCGTGCGTGGACAGATGCCCGCTGGGCTTCTACGTGGTGCGCTACACGCACTACAACTACGACCCCTCGGAGATGCCCGCCGTCTTGGCGTGCGAGCCGTGCCATTACTCCTGCAGGGCGTGCAACGCGAGCAACGACTACGCGTGCACGGAGTGCTTCCCGGACGCCTATCTCTACGCGCGCACGCCCGCCGAGACCTACTGCTACCCGCTGACGACGCGCGCCTCCCTGCTGGACGAGGTCTGGTGCTACCGCGCCTTCGTCACGCTCCTCGTCCTCGCCGCGCTCGCCGCGCTCGGCGCCGTCGTCTTCCGCGTCAGGTCCCTGCGCGAGCGCGCCGATCACGGCAGCTTCATGAAGATGAACTCCCTGATGAACATCCGGGACATCGAGCGTCGCGTCAAGTCCGCCGTCTACAGCGACAGCGAGTGACTCTTACTTACAATTACTCGTCGACTTACGCAACGAACGCTATCTGGATCAGATAGCGCGTGCTCCCGAGTGACTTAATCGACTTAATTTTAGAACGACAAGATGGCGACTTGTTTTGGTGGGCCGTGTGTTTGCACGTCCGCTTTGTTGACTTTGAACTTATTAATGTTGAACGCAAACATTTGATCGCTTCAAGAGGCGCAGGAAAGCGTCTGACGATCGACGGCAGCTCGTCGTTAGGGACAAACCTCAGGTGACTTAATATCGATCAAATGTATCGCAAATGTACTGTAACGTGAATAAAGAATAATTTTACTACGTACGTTCGTCAGTTATCGTCTTGTCGTTATGCAACGCTGTTAGAACGCAGTAAGACCCTTGGGAGCGCCGCTATCGTTTTCAGCGACTTTGCAATTATCATTGGGAATTTTAAATGTAACGGGGCGAGCGCGATAAACAAATTTGACGCGAAAAAAACTCGGCTCTGGTTGCACTTTATCGCTTACCGCAGCAATTGCTATCTCGGCTATTAAACGCACAACGTCTAATTGCTTATCAGCGTTTTTAGGGAAATTTACGTTTTGTTGCAACGTTCAATTTGCAATGTGCAATGTTGTGTATCGTTGGTTGCTTTCCACGTGTACATGACAACCGTGCACATAGATTATAAGATAATCGATACCTGCGCAGGTAAGGATTGCACATGGCGACGTATCGATGTCGGTGCGATCGACGTGCACCGTTAGGATGTCCGAGTCCGACCGGTTCTACTTAGGTGGTTTGGGGCGTGGAGGGAGACGGCAGTGGGGAGCGGTGGGATTCAGTGCGCCTGCGCACGATACTCGCATCGATCGGACCGCCGTCATTCTCGCGTCGCGCCCGCCGCACGGCGCACCTCCGTCCGCCCAGCGTCCGCGCCAGTCGACGTAGGCACGATCCGAAAACCGGATAGCTAACGGTGCACACGCCAGCGCGTTCCGGCGGATTGCACCATCCTCTTGTGCGCTTGCACTATAAATATACAATATACGCGGCCCGCGCGAGTCTTGTGATGCGCTAGCGGTACCCGGACGACGCGCAGGGAACTATGTCGCAGCTGCTCGACTACGTGCTGAAAGGCGGCGACGCCGCCAGCGACGAGCTCAACATGGACATCAACAATATGGACTTTAATTTCGACGCGCCGGACATGATGGTGAGTCGATTTACCCTGACCGTCTCTTCCAAGCGAGAGGTTTCTTTGCTTTTGATCTTTCAAAAGCGTCGAAAGCATGAAAGCGTGCGCCATAACTGTATCCGCATTCGTCATCGGAGAAACAAGCGAGCGTCGCGCGGAACAAGTGAATCCCGCGGCCTGGGTTCTGAATTAGGTCGGCCGAACGGGAAAATCTCAATGAAATTCTATTCTGAACCGAAACAACTGAACCGCCGCAAAACATGTTTGGCAATTACATCAGTGCTTCTCCGAAATTATCGCCGCGTCGTTATCGCAAACGACTCCCATTGTGGTGCGGATCCGCGGGCCGGGGTTCGAAAGTCCGCAAACTCATTAAAACATTTACCTGCCCCGACAAACCCTACGCAAGATTATGATCCGATGATTATCGCCATGTCTAGACCTCGGAATTCTTCGACTCCGTCATGTCCCTCGAGAAGGAGAACTTCCTGGACGCGATCGACGACAAGATGCGCTTCTTCAACGACGACCTGCTGAAAGACGCCGAGAGCACCTCCGGCGTCGAGTCGCCCTCGACCTCCCCGAACTCCACCCTGCACAACAGCCCCCGGACCGACAGCGACGTCGGCTCCAACGACAGCGACAACTTTCACGAGCAAATGTGAGTACCCATCGAGTTCTTAGATAGATAATTAGAGACGGAGATTAGCGGGTCGTTAAGGTGGCTTTTATCGCTCGCCACATCCATATGGATATCGCTAACCTCCAAAAAGCCATGCGGTGTTTTTGCATTCGTAATTAGTCAGTAAAATGTGCGCGGAGCAGCGTATCTACTATACGCCGCTCGTATAGTAGATAAACTGGTTGAGCGCCTGACCTTTCACTTTCGCGAACGGGGAAGGAAATTGGAGCATGCGCCGGTCCCACTCCTTTCCTTCGCACCTTCGCCTTTTCTATTTTGCTGCACGCACGATATCTTAATTTATTGTATATATATCTGCCTTAATATAGTTTTGGTGAACTACTTTTTAAGCTGTCTTTCTTTCTGCGTGTTTTTTTTATTGGAATTTCTTTTTTATTGTTTCTGTTTCGTTGCTTTCTTCTAGAACACTTTTCGGTAGCCAGGCGAGCGAAACACTCACCAGCGATGATTATTACAGCTTCATTGATCAGGCGACGATGCAGAACGAGCACCTCCAGCAGTTCATCGAAGACGCCGCCGTGCACGCCCCCGTGGTCCAGAACGTCGCGCACAAGCTGATCAAGCGGGTCACGCCGGCGCCCGCGCCGCAGACCAAGAAGTTCGTGGTCGCCAAGACGACGCCGCAAGACGCGCCCGCGTTGGCTGGCAGAGCCGCCAAGACGGTGATAAGCGGCGGCAAGAATCAGGTCATCCGAGTGCAGGCCGGCGGCCGATCGCTGCTGCTGCCCGTGAACGTCAAAGACATTAAGAAGCTGAAGGTTATCAGAGCCAACGAGCTCAACATGGAGGCGTTGAAGTTCATCCCGGCGCAGGCCAAGCCCGTTTTCAAGAAGGTCTCGCAACCCCAGTACGCAGCGTCGACGAGCTCGGAGTCTGTGGATGGTAGGGCGTTCGAAGCTCCGGCGAACGTTAGAGGTTCGGGTTGACGTTCTCACTGTTTCAGATGACATCGACATGGATCATCACATGCCCCACGACGGCAACAACTACCCCGCCTTGGAGCTGACCGGCGAGGAGAAACGCCTTCTGATGAAGGAAGGCATCAAGCTCCCCACGCACTACCCGCTCACCAAGTACGAGGAGAAGGAGCTGAAGCGCATCCGGCGCAAGATCCGCAACAAGATCTCCGCGCAGGACTCGCGCAAGCGCAAGAAGGAGTACGTCGACCAGCTCGAAGAGAAGGCGCGGAAGACCGACGAGGAGAACGAGCTGCTCAAGAACAAAGTGAAGAACCTCAACCGGGAGAACACGAAGCTCTCCGAGCAGCTGAAGAAGCTCCAGGAGCTGCTCTGCTCCGGCTCGAGCAAGGCGACGCCGACGACGTGCCTGATGATCGTCCTGTTCTCGACGCTGCTCGTGTGCCTGCCGAATCTGCACAAGGCGGAGAACAAGGAGCTCGAGGTCGGCGAGCAACAGATGATGGCGGCGCGGAGGGCGCTATTGTTCGACCCCGCCAAGGAGGAGGAGGAGCAGGTCAACATGGACGAGTTCATCGTCTTCAACAAGGAGGAGGCCGAGGCGCGCTTCGAGGAGATCGCCGCCGAGGAGAAGGACAACGGCACCGCCGCCTTCGTCAAGTATCTCGGCGACCTGTCCGCCAAGTACGAGTCGATCATTCGCTCGAACTGCACGGAGATACTGCAGGGCGGGTCGCTGCAGGACTTCTGCAAGCGGCACGAGGACGAGTTCAAGCAGGCGCTGCACGACCTGCGGATATTCCTCGAGCGGAACAAGGCCGCCGGCGGGGGGCTGGCACCCGCCGGCGACGAGCGGAAGTTCATCGAGCCCGACATAGACGACGACGACGACGAGGGGGCGGACGTGCCGCCCGCGAAGCGCGCGCGCCTCGACGGGCTGGACCTGAGCGCGTTCTCGAACGAGATGAAGGTGCTCAACGAGATTAAGCTGGAGGCGGAGGTCGCGCTGCCGTCCAAGCGCGAATGAAATTAGCGCACGACGGCGGCGGTCGGCGCGACGTGCCGACGTGCAATTTGATATGAGAAATAACATTCGTTAAATGTTACTGTTTTAAACTTTGTTTCCTTTGAGAAAGGGTTTATGTATTTTATTACTTTTAGTAGATGAGAGATTTATATTTGCATTTTATGAAATTCGATTATGTACTACTAATTGTAAGCGTGTTAGGATATGAATTTCGATGTAGACGTCGTGGGGGCCGGATGGAGTTTTATACGATGCGAATGTACCTAATGTCCTAATCTTCAAAGCTGTTGCTGAACTAAATCGTATTGTAAATAATTTTAGTGATTTACTTTTAGTGAGCGGAGCGGTGGACAGTCGCGAGCACTGTACACTAGGCTAATTTTAATTACAAACTTACCCTATCAAGATAACTTACGGTGTTTCTTTGATGCTACCGCGTTTTTGAACATTTTCAAAACATGCCTTGCAGAATGGTCTGTAACGGGCGTTCTGGCCTAGATAGTTTAGCGATTTTCACTTCATTTTATAGCGGAAGACTTATTCCTCCAATTTTAGCATGATTTACCCTCGAATTTCTACCCGAAGTGGGTAAAAATGGCCCCCAGAATTTGCCATTTTTTTTAACTTCTCCCAAACATGCCTTGCAAAATCGGCTGTAATATGCATTCTAGGACAGATGGTTCCGTGATTTTCACTTTATTTCGTAGCGGAAGAGTTGTTCTTTCAATTTCAGAACGAGTTGTCACAACATTTCTACCGGAAGTGGGTCAAAATGGCCCGCAAAGTTTGCCAATTTTTAAACTCTTCCAAAACATGCCTTGCAAAATCGGCTGTAACATGCGTTCTAGGCGAGACGGTTTCGTGATTTTCACTTTATTTCGTAGCAGAAGAGTTGTTCTTTCAATTTTAGTACGAGTTGTCCCAGAATTACATAGAATTCTCTAGCATCCAACATTGTGGAGCCATCTGGTGTTGAATTTCTTTTACCGACACAAGTCTCGTGAGCATTGCCCCCACCTCCATCGGTTACGTCGAAGTCAAACCATATGATCGCCCCGCTTTGCTACACCTAGTTTTCACGTGATTCGTACCGTTCGTACCCCAGTTCCAGTTCCCTTCGCCGCCAAAGCCATCTTCACGCTTGTACACCATGGGCCTAACGCCGCACATCGTCCTGCTGCTAGCGGTGGGTTTCGCCGCCGCCAACGACAGCGAACTGGTGCCCGTTTATATGTGGCAAACCATCCCGTAAGTTACGTTACACCTCCAACCGCATTCACTGAATCTTTGCTTTCCCAAGGACCAAGGGTGTCTTCCCCGCCGTCACTCACGTGAGCCAAGCGACGTTCAGAGAGATCCTCCTCCAGAAGCATGCCCATCAGCACAGTGACAAGATGATCATCTTTGCCGAGGAGAACCTCAGTCCGGAGGACTTCTCAGCCCAGACCTTCTATGAGCTCAGCCAGCTCTCCGACCACACCAGAGTCACCTACCTGCCAACTGTCTCCAACCCCATGGAGGCCATCCTGGCCAGCCCGGATATCGTGAGTGCTTCAGTGGAGGACATCATCAGGGATCCCAAGTTGCTGGAGAGGAGGCAGCTGATCATCGACTTGAATGATGCCAGGGATGATGAGGACAGGGTCGATATGCTCAAGAGGCACTGTGAGTCTTTTCTCCAAACTTTTTTTTTGTTTTTGAGTATCCAGGGACTGATGATAGATATGTTTTAGCTAAATTCATTGCCGAGGTGTATGAGAAGATATCCGCGAGCAGGGAGAACGTGCTTGCCATTTACACCGGCCGCCACTCCTCTTGGATAGTCCCAAGTGACATTGTGAAGCACAGGCAGACCCGCGCCGCTGGCGACGCTCCCCAACCGAAGAAGTACTCCACCGCGAATTTCTTGGTCTACGTCGATGGGGTCTTCGTCTATACCGACGGGGACGGCAAAACGTTCGTATATTACAATAAAAATATCCAATATTGCAATCGCATATTAAACGCGCGATTTTTCAGCACCGAATTCACCGTTGATAACGTCGACCAAAGCGACAAGAAGCTGACCTTCCACTTGACCGGCGGCAAGAGCGTCGACCTCAACTACGTCGTGGACGGCTTCGAGAACTGGATCGCGAAGAGCTTCTCAATGAACGGCGTCGAGTACCAGTCCAGCATGTACAACCCCTTGGGCTTCTCGTACAGCTGCAGCAGCAACATGACCGCCAGACAGCAACCGCCGAATCCGATCCCCACGGACTACAAGCCGACGTTCCTCCAGTTCCCCACGTTCCAGCTGCAGTATTTCGCCGACGCCGCCGCCGAGAAGACCGCCTTCTACGACTCCTACGACTGCGTCGGCTTCACCTCGGCGCCCATCTGGTCCGGCCTCTTCGTCACGCTCATCCTGGCGATCATCATGTCCATCGGCCTCGCGATGATCATGGACATCAAGACCATGGACCGCTTCGACGACCCGAAGGGCAAGACCATCGTCGTCAACGCCACGGACTAAGGCGGACCGGCCTAACTTCGCCCCGCACCCGTTTCGTTCGAAGGCGCAGAGCAGCGACACATTGTGATAAGGCGTCATTCAAACACAACCCCGAGGACGTTCGACCCTCCCCCGCTGAGTTGGATTTGTAACCTAGTATACACCGTTTGTAAAATGTATGACAATAGTATTTTTTATCGTTGTTGAATTTATACGAGAATTTGTAGCCCGCGTACCGCTACCTTCGGAAGCGACATATCAAGTCATATCACTCGCGAGTTCATGTTTTTCTAATCGTAAGATGTAATCTAAACCTTGTTGTACGTGTCACGTGTCGATGACTCGCTCGTAGAGATTAGAGACTAGACGAATCAGGGTGTCAAAGTGTTGCGTTTGCGTTTTGGGGGCGTTCGATTGTTATAACAAGTGTAATGTAATGTACATATTAGTTCTTCCTTGGCGGGCGGTCCGCCGGACCGTCGCCAAACTAGGAGTTACTATTTTAGATGAACCTAGCTCACGTGAAGATGAATAGAAGACTTAAACTAAATACCCGCACTTGACTCAGTCCTCCCCAGCGCCATCTGTGCGCGTGTCGAGTGAAGCGCGAGTGCGCGAGCGCGCAGGTGTACTCGGCTCAGCCGACTCGCTTTGGGTCATGAACCGAAAGGTCAGCGGAATGAGTTGAGGCGACTTAAGTGTAACGCGCGCCGCTCTCATTTCGCGTGGCGTGGCGAACGGGTTAGCTCGTCGCCGTGTCCGGGCGTGTGCGCGTTTCGAGCGGACGTAATGGAGGCGAAGGCGGAGGCGGCCGCCGCCGCCGGCCTCTGCCTCGGCGCCGAGCTGTGCGTGGTGTGCGGGGATCGCGCCTCCGGCCGGCACTACGGCGCCGTCAGCTGCGAGGGCTGCAAGGGCTTCTTCAAGCGCTCCATTCGCAAGCAGCTCGGCTATCAGTGTCGCGGCTCGAAGAACTGCGAGGTCACCAAGCACCATCGCAACCGCTGTCAGTATTGCCGCCTGCAGAAGTGCCTCGCCTGCGGGATGCGCACCGACTGTAAGTCCTTCGATCTCCTAGGTTTCCTCACGCGTTATTGATTGCGTTCGGTCTCGCTAGCTGTGCAACATGAGAGGAAACCCATAGTGGAGAAGAAAGAGTTTTCCCCGGCGCGCCCCTCGGCGTACAGCCCGGGCCTATCGAGGATCTACTTTAGGAAGGATCTGGCCGTGGAGCCGCCCGTGCAACAGCCGCCGACACTCGCACCCAGCAGTGATCTCAACTTCAGCTCACTTCTCTCAAAGTGTAGGTTACGAAACTCCTCATTGGACTAGTCTAAGTTTTTTTTTTTTTTTTTTGCTGTATAGTGAATGCCCACCTCCCTGAACTGCACCACATGTCGCCCAGTCAGGCGAGCGTCGAGGACGACGCGTCCCTCGACGACGGCGACAACGCCGACCTGTCTGAAGCTCTGTCAGCTGCCAGAGACAAGCAGCTCATTGCTCTGGCACTGGACACAATGGCCCGCGTGCAATGCCTAGATTCGCCCACCTACGTTGATCCGAAACCCAGGCCGGCAGCCGTCGACGACTCCGGACCTCTTCTGCACGACTATCACATGCGCTTTCAGCTGCAAACGCCCGGGCCGGTCCCAGCCTACTTAAACGCGCACTACGTCTGCGAAAGCGGCTCCAGACTGCTCTTCACATCCGTGCATTGGGCGGCGAGCATCCCCGCCTTTCAATCCCTATGGTAAGTTCGAGCTTACGCCAAGTCACCAGACCAGTAACCCGTCTGTGTTTTCAGTCCCGATACGCAGATATCTCTGATCCGAAACTGTTGGAGCGACCTGTTCGCGCTGGGCCTCGCCCAGACGTCTCGCTCGCTGCCGCTGTCGAAAATCCTCTCGGCCCTGGTGGCTCAGATACACGGCTCCATTGCTCAGGACCGCCTCCCGGCGACCAGGGTCAAGCAGCTCGCCGAACACCTGGTGCGGCTGCAGGAGTTCGTCGCCAGCATGCATCGCCTGCGCGTGGACGACAGCGAGTTCGCCTATCTCAAAGCCCTGGCCGTGTTCTCGGCGGACGCCGCCGAAGGCAGGCTGGAGCGCCTCCAGGAGCGCGCCGTGCAGGCCCTCAGGGCTTACTTGTCGCGCAAGTGCGACGACGGCGAGCGCTTCTCGAAGCTGCTGCTGCGCCTGCCGCCGCTGCGCGCCTTCGAGGCGCAGGTCATCGAGGAGCTCTTCTTCTCGGCGCAGCTGGGCCCCGTGCAGATCGAGACCATCGTGCCCTACATACTGCGGATGTCGCCCGCGGCGACGCACGCCGGCGGCCGGCAGGTGAAGACCGAGGTGCTGGAGTTCAACTAGGCTCCCGGCTACCTGCCCCCGAACGTCGAACATTGTACTTAAGTTATTTTTATTCCTAGTCTGCTCACAAGCCACGAACGTTTAAAATACTACAAGGACGCGTCCTCGTCGCACCGCCGTCGACTTCCGATGGCGATCCGGCGAGGCGCGGATCTCCTCATCAGTATTCCTTTGTTTCTATACCTGATTTTATGTTTAAACTACGATTCACGATGTGCGAAATACGAACCGATTTGTGTCTAGCTTCCTAACAAACGCGTTTGTTACTAGTTCTAGGTGTAACATGATAGGGTTTTGTATGTTTCTAGAGTAAGGAAATGAATTGTATTATGTGATTTCGGAGGTGAATATATTGAATAAGTTGATTTATCACATAAAAATGAAAAGAAGAAGAAAGAAAAAATGCTTACCGTGTGAGATGAGTTCGCGTGCGATCGGCAATTGTTTTGAGCGGATTTTTTAAAACTAACGTTAGCTATAGAAAACGAGATGGCGCTCACACACGCGGTAAACTGTAATTAATTTTTTTAGGAAAATCACACCAAACTAATGCTTTCTAATAGAAAATATGTTGTATTTAACTGTATGTAATTTGTATGTAATTGATGATCGCATTATTTAACGTTTCAGGTAAATTTTAAATTGAAATTTTATAATTTTTGTGTCGGTAAGGAAACTGTAATCGTGTACTTTAAATTTATACCGGTAGAGGGCGCCACCTCCCAGACGCGATTTGAAACGTGGCCGATGCCGTGGTCGACACGCCGACGTAATCACTCGCGTTCCTTCCACGAGTGCACCGCACGCTCAGGTCGGCGCACTAGCAGCAAGCGTGTGTTGTCAGACATCTGTGATCGTTCGTTCGCGAAGCAGTCGAAAAATTTAACACAAAATCGTAAGTTTGCTCCAAGATTTTCACACGATCCCGTCGTTTAAACCCAAATTAATGCTGCTCCCATATTTCCAAAAACCTTTCACCGAGATTCACAATTTAATTGAATATTTCTCGATTGAAAGAACCAACAACACCAAATATCTTCACTAACTCTAACTAACTCCATAGTGGTATTTATCTATCTATTTATCTAAGGCATCTGGATATTAATTCCTTCGATTTCGTTTCAAGATGTGGCAGAAACTCACCCTGGCCGTGCTGGCGACGCTCGTCGTGGCAGCTGCGGGAGGCACCGATGGCGAGGAGTCCGGCGCACGCCTCCTGGTCTCCAAGCAGATCATGAACCGATACCTCGTCGAGCAGCAGGACATCGTCGTGCGTTACACCCTCTTCAACGTCGGCAATTCCGCCGCGATCAACGTCAAGCTGACCGACCAGGGCTTCCCGGCGGAGGCCTTCGACGTCGTCGGAGGGCGCCTCCAGGCGCACATCGACCGGATTCCGCCGCAGACCAATCTCACGCACGTGGCCGTCGTCCGGCCGACGAAATACGGCTATTTCAACTTCACCGGAGCCGTCGTCGAGTACAAAGCTTCCGAGGACGCCAAAGAGGTGAGTTGCAAGCGTTACATGCTGTGATTTCAGTAGTAATTTACCTTTTCGGCGTTTTTCACCAATTCATTTAGTTTGATAATGTATTTCCTCGCCCTTAGAAGAAAGAATTATCAAAGAATCATAATTTGTTTAGAAGTTATTGGACATTTTCCAAATTGAAACAAAACACACCAAAATCGTTTTTCCCAAAGAATAATTAATATCTTCAAAACCACTAACGATATCTTAATGAAATTTATACCGAAGATACTTAGATAAGTGCCCTTTCTAATGACATGCTAATCAAATCGTTATCTTCATCCCTTCGAACGTTATCATCCCTTAAAATCGGACCTTGTGTTAGTTAATTTGTGTATCTTGTTAATTTTCTAGTTTTCTCCGTCTAAATGTTAATTTCTTTTTTAATTTCAAGTGCGTTATTAGAGTACATTTATATCTGCGTCTCTAAATGTAAAAATAATCGGAAAATATTAATTAGTTCCGAAGTTATTAGACATTTTATAAGTTAAAACCAAAATTACCCCGAAACTGGTTTTCTCTAAATAATAGTTAATATCTCCAAAAGTACTAATGACATTTTAATGAAATAAATCCCGAAGATACTCAGCTAAACGCCCTTTCCAATGACACCATTACCATGTCATTATCTCCAGCCCTTTGGGCGAAACTAACTTGATTTCGTTCGGATTTCAGATGCAACTTTCCTTCAGCTCCGAGCCCGGCGAGGGCGCCATCGTCGCCTTCCGCGACTACGACAAGAAGTTCTCCTCGCACGTCCTGGACTGGATGGCGTTCGCCATCATGACCCTGCCGTCCCTCGTCATCCCCTTCGTGCTCTGGTACAACAGCAAGACCAAGTACGAGGCGCTGGCGCGTCCCAGCAAGAAGTCTCACTAAATTGCCGGCGAGCGGCGAGCGCCGCGCTCGACGAACAATCGTTCATCATTTCCTTTTTTAAATAATTTGCCGCCCGCCGATCGCGGGGGGCGGCCGTCATTATTTATTCACAATCTGTTGCGTATTTTGTAATGAAATCGGCGAAGAGCAACGTCCGTCACATCGGGGACCTTGCGACTGCAATAAAAATATTTTGTACGTATGTTACACGATGTATTTTCGTTTTCTGTTAGTATTGAAAGGGTACCAGGCTATCATGTTACTTATCGCGGAAAATTGAACGTTTGTCTGGCACTCCCGGCGTATAAGTGGTATTTTCTTTGCAAGAAAGTGCTCATTAGGACATTGCCAAGACATTTTTGTCACATAACTGCACTGATAACACATAATTGCGGAAAGGTTCGATTCTATTTGCTTGGAGGCACGCTAAATGTCTTCCATTTAGTGTTCATACTTAGTAGACAGAAGTGCGAATGGTCACTGAAGCTGTGGTCATGTCAGAAGATTCTGATAATGGCCACCAGGATGAGAATCGAACAAGTCATGAGGTGGAGGTGTGTGGTATGGAGATCCATCGAGAGTGGAAGCCCTCAATGTAGGTGTAAGTTTATGATACTATTAGCAACGATTTTGTAGAAGCGACGTTTTGACGGTCGAGACGGGAGGCGTCACATTCGAAATGATTTTGAACAAGTATGTAAGTACATTGTGTACATTGTACATTGTACATTGCACCTTACGGGTGAGAAATTCATGAGTCTTGAGGGAGGTTGTGGTGCTTGTCGTCGCGACCATACGCAATCCAAAGACTAATGTCAAGGAAACTCACGCCGTTAATCATCTAAGTTCTTCAATTTGCAATCGAATGAAACTTGGGCGGTGCTAATGTTACAGTTTGCAGTGTTTAGTCGCGTTGTTGTCCTGTCAAAACTGGGAAATGCAAACTGTCGAATCTCTCGGCAATCAGTACGATGGCCTGCACAAAATCCAAGAGCTTATCGTCAAGTTTAACGACACCCAGTGCGGGTTCTGCACGCCGGGGATGGTTATCAGTATGTACGCGCTGCAGGAAAACGACCGGACCAAGATGGCGGAGATCAAAAACTCTTTTGGGGGTAACATGTGCAGGTGTACCGGGTATTGCCCCATTTTGACTGCTTTCAAAGCATTGGCCCCAGACGCAGATGAGTCCGCCCTGGGAATAATTCCGGACATTGAAGAATTGAAATTGTGTTCCAGGGACAAAACTAAAGTTTGCAAAGGAGAATGCCACCCTGATAACGGTTCCACTGATTGTCCAGAAGTCAAACTGTCATTGTATATGAGTTTAGGTTTAAAATCCAATCAGAACTGGTATAAAGTGCAAACAACCAGAGAGATTGTTGCGTTGTTCAAGAGAAATCGTCAATCAACTCGTTGCTGGAAACACAGCCAGAGGTTTGTTGCACACGATAGTCTCAAGCGTGACCAGTTTTGTACGTTTTTTTGCAAAGTTCTAGGAGTTTATAAAGATATGGGGCAGAGGGGTTATTTTATTGATGTTACTGACGTTAAGGAGTTGAGTGATTACGAGAGCATGAGCGGAAGTATGATCAGATCAGACCTCCCGTTTCCACTGCTGTAGATTCAATCAACCGGAGAGGCGGAATATATTACATATATGCCTGATTTACACAACTAGTGTTTCGCTGCATTTGTTACTGGAAAGAGCTACTCCGTGCGTTCTGGAGCTGTACAACGGCACCTATAAGAACGGGACCTTCGAGATGGAAACCAATTGGATACGTAGTGGCAATCCTTTTGCTGCTACCAAGAGAGCCTCGAGGAGCTCCACACGCAGCCCGATCGTCGAGAATGTTCTCGAACATCTAGCTTATCAGGTTGCCAAAGGCTCGACTGATATATTCAACAAGGTACAGCTTAATGTTTGAAAGCACGCCTCCAGTCTGACGAAGGGGCGGGTCCATGGATACACATGGACATCATAGGTAATCGTCCTGTGCTTCTCTTTCCTATAAATTTTTGCTAATGAATTTTAATAGAATTGTAGAAGGACCAGCTACAATCGAATGGATCCACAATAAAGCCCTCAACAATTGCAAACAATACAAACTTTAATCCTTACTTCGCTGTCCTTAGGTTAACATGTGGTAAGTTTGAATATTCAAATTAGAAGTCTCTGTCTATGTCGCGCAATATATAGATTAGACAACGGTCGTATGGTAGTTTCTATTAGTGGTTTGATTTATCTACATACGCAAACACCGTTATCGTTGTTCAATAAGTAATTACTATGCAAGGTCGTTCAGTTTCGTGCTTTTGACGTTTCTTAACCTCTTATTTACCAGAATTTCGCTAATTTTTAATAATTTTGGGATTGACATTTTTAAATTTTCTTTCTACAACTATTCCTTTATAGAAAAATATTTTTCTTTGCAACAAAAAGTTTAAATATTAAGAGTTATTAACAGGAATTTGTGGAAAATGCATGATTTTGGCTAAATTAATTCGGGAAGCAACGGGTTAAATGTGCAAATTTACGAATTTGTGGCGCACATAAGGTGATATAAAGCGTGAGTCGTTTCGAACGGAGGCCCTATTGTGCAATATG
The DNA here is from genome assembly GCA_030557295.1 of Ecitodaemon sp. MM-2014. Classification (NCBI taxonomy): domain Eukaryota; kingdom Metazoa; phylum Arthropoda; class Insecta; order Coleoptera; family Staphylinidae; genus Ecitodaemon; species Ecitodaemon sp. MM-2014. The sequence goes on along the minus strand of JARRAA010011563.1, from coordinate 700 downwards.
TCGGTCGCAAGTGTTCCCGACATGGTTACCAGCGTGGAAACCAGCGAAAATGTGCAGGTGGAGGAAATAAACTTGAACAAGTAAATTCTATTTGCGATTACTTATTCCTCGTTGATTTTACCATTTTTAATTAATTTAGGAGAGAATGTATTGAGTTTATCCTTCACAATGAGCTGAAGAAGGGTGGGTATATGGTGTGTGGGTTATTGTAACCTGGAAGAAATAATTCGCATTATTTTAGTTCCCACCGAGGGTTTGAGCCCTCAAATGATGTTGGTCGACTACATCCGCGACGTATTGAAGATGACAGGGACGAAACACATGTGCAGGGAAGGGGGTTGTGGCGCGTGCGTCGTTTCCGCCACAATTAAAAATCCTACGAATAGTACTAAGCAAACAATTGCGGTCAATTCAGTAAGCTTGCCTTAAATTCACCCCCGGTTGATTGAAAAGATAATTTCTTAGTGTCTGGTCCCGATTTTGCAATGTCACGACTGGGACATCACCACTGTGGAGGGTGTTGGTAACCGCCAAGATGGCTACGATGTACTCCAACAAAAAATGGTGGCGAAGAACGGCACCCAGTGTGGTTTCTGTTCTCCGGGCATGGTTATGAATGCGTACGCTCTGAGGGAATCCGGCAAGAACACCCAGGCGGAAATAGAAACATCTTTGGGTGGTCATATCTGTCGTTGCACCG
>JARRAA010011554.1:0-16817 GCA_030557295.1 Ecitodaemon sp. MM-2014 | reverse complement strand
ACGTGCTCGGACTCCGGCACATATTGCGTCCGACTTTCGGGAGCGTGTGCGAAAGCGAGAGACAGCGATCTCACTGTCTCGACCGCACTGCAATCACCGATAGTCGGGCACAAAATGTGGTGGCGTTGACGATCGTGTTTTGTTTATGTTAGAATGCAGCAACAGAATCGTTGCCGATAGTATTTTGTGACGGCGTTGCATATAGTAGGCTGTTTGTGGGTACGCCGCGAGGGGGTTACCATGACAACCGCATTTATAAAGGGGGAACTGTGGATCCCCATCGCTTCTTGAAGGTAGACAGTTGAGTTCGGCTCCGATGTTTGCACAGAACTGCAGTTATTAGAATTAGCAATAAAGTCGGCGACCGTACCTCCTGACCTCTGCACTCTGTCTGTACAAAAAGACAAACAACCGAAATTAGACACAAACCAAATATTTTCTAATCAATTTCCATCAGTAAATGGATGCATCGTCTATCAATGATTTAAATAATGTGACACGTTTTCGTAATAGATAATTAATTACCCACCATACATTTAGTACCTAATCTCCCCGATAATTTCTAATAATTAACTTTTTGCGCAACGTCTCGCGCTCTTTAGGTATGCGCAAGAAGTGTTTACATCCGCCGAGAGATATTATGTAAACCAGTGATATGTTTTTGCCACCGTTACGACGTTTAATACTAACGTTTTGCGCAAAACGGTTTTACGGTCTCCTGCAAAATCATACGGCGCGCGCGTACAGACATTAAATAATAAAGAAACTCAGTCGGAGCATTAGAGGAAAAAAAAACACTTGCGCTGACGAGCAACGGAAGTCGGCGCGGCGTTACGAAACAATTTCTTCTATTCTTTTCACGACCGCGATCGCGGATTGACAAATCGAAGAGAGCCAAACCGCGAGCGAATGCAAGCGCGCAATAATAAAGCAATTACGTTGTCGCGTTTTAGGTACGACTCGGAAAATTTTGTCGCAACGTTCGTATATTTAGTTATGTAAGAGGCACGTTCTTCTGCGGTCGGGTTGTCATCCTCATCCTGTATGTTGCAATACTTAGCATCCGCTAAGAGTTGGATTTTTAGTTTTGTAGTTTTGTAGTTTTAGGATATAGATGGCACGGGACTCACGAGTTAAATTATTTCGGTTATTTTCTGTATCATAGGTATAATATAGTTTTTTAAGTTTAAATTATTCAATAACGTAAGTTGAACCGTTCGCTGCGTTTATGTGTCACGGTTATCGGCGATTCCTCTTCCCACTATTCGCTTTACGCCGCGCATGCGCACGTTGAACGGAGTCCATTTGCACAAAGTTCATTTCTGTAATCGTCGATAACTTCCGATTGAATGTAGATATCGGGATAATTCTTTCAAGCTTAGAGTTACGCTGTCCTACGGAATAAAACAAAGAAAACATTAAAATCGGCCTGGTAGTATTTGCATAAGACAAAAACTTTGCAAACAGTGGTTGAAACGTGCGCAAAAGTATCCAGGCTCTTATGACAACTGTGCGTAAAAGTGTTTAAACTAAAATTGCACGGCGCATATTAACCGTTCATTAATTTGTGTACGCATTATTAAAAATAGTAACGGAACATCTCGACGCTTGACGCTCGCCTCTCTTCCGTCTTTCACTCTCCGCGTCGCGAATTCCATTTGATCGACCGTTTGCCAATCTTGCGCCTTGTTATGGCGTCTCTTTCGACCTCGCGGGCGCGCGCCAAGATCGTCGGCGCAGACGATGTGGACATCATTCACTTCGTACCGCTGCAATCCGATCGCCGCATTCGGACGATGGTTAGTTATGTCGGTTGCATACCAAATTGGTACCGGAGCAATCGGCATTAACTACAAATCCTATAAACAAGCGACGAGCGCCGCGGCGAGACGCTGGATGTAAAATCAAACGAGCATATTAAGACTGGCAGAACAACAGCGACGCGCGTCGCGCGGCGCGGCGGCTCTTTAATAATTACATTCGAGGCCTACTTTGCGCCGCGGCTTCGGCGTGCAGTTACTGTTATTTGTGTTACTGCCTCGCGCGGCGTTCCTTTCCTCGTTTCCGTTCATTCCGGTGGTCGTCGCAGGGACGTATCAACTAAGAAATCGCTCGAAACCTCCAGAACTTGCGAATTGCGTAAACGAATCCGGCTGTTAACTAGGGGTGTCCTTTTAATGTTTTCTGGGTTGCATAACAACGATTTTCACTGATCGCTACTATTGGTGCTACAGTCGCCCCATCTGTTTTTATATCTGTCCTTAACAGGGAATTCTCACACAAACCAAAGACATATCATATAGTGCAATATACTGTCATCTCATTCTCGCTCATAATCAGCAGGCCACGCCAACAGCATCAATAGCTGTGACAAGTTAAAACCGTTCGTATGCAACCCATAAATCACATCAAGGACGCCTCCAGTTAGCAGCTGGATTCATTTACTCCACAGAAGTCGGAACCAGTGCCATCTATGATTCAACGTGGAGGCATTACTCTAAAATCGAGGTTTCAGAGATTTTTCTCGGACAATTCGACTCTGTGCGTTAAAAACCTCAAGCGCACTTTAAAAATTAAAGCAGACTTTATGCTCAGCTATGCTCTTCAGATAATGCATCGCTGCGAACGCGAACGTGGACGTGAACTGCGGACGTGTTCGAGAACATTATAGAAATGCATACCGTATCAATGGCTTTTGTGATTATGTTCATGTGCCTAGCAGAAACGCGAATGTTTTTCCTCCTGCGTCGCTGCGCGAGAAGCGCGCCGTCGCGAACTGCAGAACTCGATGGAGCGTCGACAGGTCGGCGTCTGTCTTCCTCGCCCCAATGCCGGAGCGCCTCGAAAATCTCTCGATCGCCTGTCGCCGTTCTCGTTCTCTCCGCGGACATTTTGCATGCACGCACGCACGGCGAAAATGTCAGCGCGCACTTTGCTTTCGTCCGCGCGCATTTCCTCGGAGATTTGTCAGTCTCGGCCGACGCGGTTTGCGCATTTAACGTTGCGCAACGTGCGTTGCGAAGCGAGATTCCGAAATTCTGGACGCCAAACGCTCCGCGCGCGCTCGTCCGTGCGTATTTATACGAATCGCCTTCGTTACACGCTGGGAATGTCCGCAAAGGTGAAATATTTTCATCGTAATACTTAATCGCGGGTAATTAATGTCGTGGAATTGCCGAGAGGCTGTGAATCCCCGCGCATCCCGCCGCGCTTATTGGGTTGCGAAACAACGTAGCAGCCAGGCAACCAACGCGACACCGAACACCAAGGGCTATCGCGGATTAGAACGTTTGTTTCGGTCTTAGGCGCTGCAAATCCTATGACCCAGTTGTTTATCTCTACCTGTCTACCGTCTACCTGTTTTATGACGGCTTGGAAATTATTGCGACACAGCCTTGATTATTGCACGGTGTCGTTTACTGTTATCCGATTACAAAACGCGCGAGCGACTGCCAATCGCCAATAACGACAAACGCGTATTTGCATTTCGCACACTTTGCTATTTCGCCCGCCGCGAACGCACATTGCAAATACAATTTGTTGTTGGGAATTCTTGCTCGGCCGGCGCCATTTAGGCACTTTAATATCTCGCAAGATCTGTTATACTTGCAGCAATAAAGTCATGAGAATACGTCGCTCCGGCGCATGGTACAAATAATTAAAATTATTGCATAACGTGGGCGTACATCGTTATTATTCGCTTGCTTCGTTCTTTGAGTCACCGCAACAATGCGGCGCGAAACAGTCGAACAACGACGGCAATAAAAAATCTCTTTATTTCGGGCTCCGCGTGTCGGCATACCTCATACGCTATTCGCACTTGTACTTCACACATGAATTAAGCAATGTGTACCGAAATTAACGCGTGACTTTCATTTTCAATTTTACACCTCGCCTACTTCGCTCCGGGACATATTTCTGGTCGGTTAGGGAAGACCGGGCAAAGTTGTGATGGTTTTTACCAATTGTAAGTTGTGGAAGCGAACAAAATAACATATAATACATAAATCAATATTAGATATGAATCAAACATCGTAAAATTGGGTTGAGTAACATGTAGTGAGCGTTTTATTATCTAACCTAATTTATCCTAACCTAACCTAACCTATTCTAACCTAATCTCACCGAACCGAACCCATCTTATCTCTGTTTAGAATAACAAAAAATGTGGACGATAGAACGCTCACTACTTATTACTCAAGCTAATAATTTGTGACGACGCGCGATTTCCCGCCATAATTGTGGCGGGAAGTATTATGGCGGGAAACTGCACTCTCGGACCTAAAAATCGTCCCGAAAGTAATGTATCCGCCTCAGTTGGGCGCGAAGGAAATTATTATCTCATCGCACCCATTGGTTGTTCGTTATCTCTTCGTCGTTTCCCGGCGGTAAAGTAAAAAGTGCAAAAACAAAACATGGCGGCCGTCGTAACATATCATAACACGAAGCGGCGGCCGTGCGGGCAATAAGGAATCGCAGAAACTAATGCATATTTAATGAATGATAGTGTCGGAGCGCGCGGAAAAATAACACTACGCGTCCGACTCTCGATAGTTTTGCGTTGTCGGTGCCGTCGACACTCGCCGCGCATAAGATATAAATAAACAAACGAAATGTTCAGCACGTCGGCGCGTTCGATATTAATTCGCTCGTGCGTGCGCGCCGCGCCGCGCGCTCGACCGCGAGCGCAATCGCCACTTTCTAATTATCGCCGCGTCGACGCGGCGGAATTAATTCGTCGAAATAATTTTTCACGATTCGGTCGGCGCGCCCGAGTTCGTAAGTCATGGCGGACGCCGGCGGAGAGCGCGAATTATCCGCCGAGCGAGCGTTTAGCAGGAACGTTTCGGCAATAAAAATACCTCGACGCCGCGCGTCTCGTTACGCGCATGATTAGACGGCAATTTGCATATAAATCCGCAATTAGGAGGAGCGATCGCCGGCGCGCTCGCTAGTAATTAATGCTTGCGGGCCCGATACGCGATATGATTAAATGGGATTATGCGGAACGGACAGGAACGATCGCACTGTTTGGAAATTATTAGCCGTCCGCGGAATTCAGAATTGGCGGCGCGACGGGGCGGACGAGGGGAATGCGTGCGCGCTAAACGGCGCGGTTGCAAAGAAAGGAGTTGAAATTATAGTACCAGCCACCACTTACGCCCTCTGTTTGGCAAAATATTAAGTTATAAATGTCCATAGATAGCAGATTTTAATTTATTTATTGATTTAACACATTATAATCATAAATAAATGGGCTGTGCCTTGCCTACTTTCTATAATTGTACATAGTTGTTAAAGAGATTGCATCATTTGTTGGTTTAGTATTTTTTTTATGGGCAACAAGTGTAGATGGAGCCACGCGCATGCGCCTTAAAGATTAGAGCAATGAAAAAAAGCTTTACGCACTGCTTGCAGTGAAAGTAAAAATGCTTTTTGATGCGCAAAAAAAGATGATGATGTGTGACCATGGAACTGTGCGATGTGCACAAAAGTAAAATCAACGGTTGTAGCAACTGTGGCAAAAGTGGGGAAATGCACGACGTTTTTAAAATGCCACTTTGTCGATTCGTTTTTACGATTTAAAGGTGCCGTTTTAACAAATCTTATGTTTTGAGTCAAATAATTCATGAAACTAATTAAAAGTGAGCGGGCCATACAAAAAACAATTATAACTTTTATGGTTCACCTTGTAAACAATTTTGACAGTCGACCTAAGCCATAATTTATCTGCTTCACTTGCTCGCAGGTAAATTATTAGCGAGTCTCTTGAAAAACATCTTCGCAGAATATTTTCCGTAGAGCGCGTGTTTTTAACTAATAATATGATTGAGCATTTGTTTTTAAGAATTATTCAAACTGGTATACCTATGTCTATAACATTGAAACACATAAATATGTCAATTCGCAGGCGGCGCATGTCCATGTGCGACTCCTTTAAAAATACATAAATTATATTGTTTATGCCCATGGCGCCTTTGCGCGCATTCCGCCATTTGTGCTTTTTATTGTCGAATATCTGATGAGTACGTGCATATTTCGAACGGCATTTACGCAATTATCGCCATTACGGACATTACGCAAATAACCAATTGCGCTCAAATTGGCACTTTAATTGAATTTTACAATTGGCAACAAGTTGTGACGCACAAATGAAGCGGAGAGTTAGGACATGGTCAGGACAGACTAAATATACGCGCGATTTATTTATCAGCTTCAAATTTGTGGTTTCTGGGTTGTTTTCACGTGTTTTTGCTGAAAAGTTTAAAGGAAAGTTTAGTTATTTTCGAATGATGTTTATTTCGCTTTCGATTTCTTTACTTATTTTAGGCAACCAGATTTATTTATTTTCCTTAAGGCAGGCAACCAATTATACTACTTCATTCGACCGTGCGACTACTAGGACTAAAAATCGAAAGTTTGTCTTTCTGTAATTTCTAAAAACAAAAATAACTGAATTACAAATTTCTAGTCTGGTCTAGTCTAGTCTAGTCTAGTTTGTAGATTTGTTTTTCTTCGGGTAGGCAACCAAGTATACTTCTTGATTTATGCAGTTAGACTGGTAAGACTGGAAATTGGATTTTTTTGCGATTCTTGGACGTTTTCTCATTTCCATTTAATTGCAAGCGTCCAGATACCGGACTGATTAGTGCGCATCGAATAAAATTAATTACTGGAACGTTTTCCTTGTTTCCAGTACCAGTTTTATTGTGTTTTTAACCGAACATCCTCCTAATGAATCCGTAGTACCTGCATGGAAACGCACTAAACTCATTAAATCCACGATTTTCCACTTAACCGAAATATCCGGCCGTTCCTGCGCAGTCATTCAATCTGCTTTAAATAATGTTGGCTTGGTCGTTTCATGGCTTTTTAAATCGAATACATGCGGAAGAAGTTCGCTAATTAATAATCACTACTCGCAATGCGAGTTTTAAGTTCCTCAACTTAAAAAAAAGCCTCCAAAACAGGTTGGCGTCTTCGGCACCAATTAGAAACAAAAATTTTACAAATTTCGGACTTCCTCGAACGGCATTTTAATGATCACCTCCAGTTTCCTCAATTTGCCTGCAAAATGAACCCAAATGGGAAAGCATCGTGGAAGTTCCTTGTCGAAAGTCGCACAATTGCTCCTAATTTAACCCCGTGCGTCGATAGGAAGCTCCTTCCGTGCACATTTCCTTTGTCGCGCTTAATTTTCTTCTATTCCGGCTTGGTCTTGTTTCGTGCTGTGCATCATTACGACACTGTCGCCGTACGCGCTTATTGTTAGTGTTAAATTGCGGTTTGGTGTTCGTGCTCTCGAAGAGGAAGTTGTCGTAATTCTCGAACCGCGTCGAGTTTTCACTCGTGCCGACAAAGTGCATTTTTTTCCTGCTAAAACGAAGATCCACGAAGCGTCGGAGCGCCTAAGGTCAAAATCGTTTCGAAACTTTCTAAAATTTCCTTTTGGCGGCTCTCGCGCCGCCTGAAAACAATGGGCTGGCTTCAGAAACATTATGACGTTAACGCGGAGAAAATGCGCGCTCGGCGAACAATTGATGAAGACAAGCGAACGCCCCGCCAACGGACGAATTATGCGAGCGATAAAGATATGAATTTCGGATGGTAAACGGTGCTTAACGATGCTGTTCCCAAGAGCTGTTATAACTGTTCGCGGTGTTAACGATTTGTTTATTTTATTTTAATTCGCGAATTGGGTGCATTAAAAACGTATTAATATGCAAAGATTAACCTTGATAAAGTTCCAATGTTAAATTGGAGCATTGTTTCGCCATTTTGTGTGGATCAAGATAGGCAACCAAATTGACAATGACTTTAACCTAATTTTTATGCTGAATGATCAAATGTTCCGTTTTTCTATGAAACAACGTAACCAAATTTAACGTAATCTAACCGAATTAATTAAATATAACCTAACCTAACTTAACCCAACAAAAACCTAATTTAATGCAACATAACCTGACACAATCTAACCTAACCTAAATTATTATTGTATTAAGGTAGGCAACCAAATTAACAATAAGTTTCACAACAACACTTAATACTAATATTCCTAGTTTTGTGTGATAATTTTCTGGATTTTGCCGACAAAATAAATATATAAAGCGTTGATACACACCTCGATGGCCAATAACAATTAACAACAATTTCTAGAATTTTACGATCGCCAATAATTGCGTGTCGTTATTTCCTTTGGAATTACGCCGAGATGGATCCATCTACGACGCGACAAATACGTCCACCGGGTAATTTCGCTTTTTTTGTGCTCGCCGTTGCAATTAACGACGATTTAATTACCCGCAGTCCGTTTTTAATCGGTGCGTTAATTATTATTAACGCAGCACAGACAAAAGTCCGACCAAACTCATTCAAGGCCACGACGGACGTCCCGAACACGCTACAATAGATGCAAATTGTTATTACGTAATATTCATTCGTGCTTATAATTATAAATATTATTTACTTTGAGGACGGTTCTATTAATAACCTGTTTACAGGCTTCCATCGAAGTTAGAAGTTTTTGAGCGATCCTAGACATATCTAGTCGTATCTAGTTTCAAGAAGATTGACAATGATCTTGCGCTTCAAGTTTGTTTCGGTTTGTGCAGCACGGCGCATCAGCGCGCGCGATGTTTCTATCACGCACGGCTTAATTCAATTACCGAATTACGAAAGTCGTCGTGCGTCGGTTGAGGTTAGTTGCAAAGTGGCGCGAAACGAGGTTATAATCAGTTTGTTGGTCGCGGTGGTTAGGAGCAAAGTGGTCCATCCTAAAAATACCGAAAACACAATAGTTGCGTCCTTCCAGAATGTTCTAATTTTAGTATAAGGGGACATTATTTATTAACGCAAAAGTTTGATATTATCGACAATAAAAGAGATGTTTTAAGGTGTGCGATGACCCACTCCGGGTCTTCATTGCGTTATGAATTCGTACGTCACTTTCGGACTATTCTTAGCACCTAACGTCAGGTGCTAATGAAAATCTAGTATTAACCGGCCATTTAATTCGCGCCCCTGACAAGCCGCCAAAATATGTCGAAATATTTTCGTGCCGGTGGCTTAGGAAGATTGCTATCTCGATATCCACGAAATGGGATAGTCGCCGCACGCAAATTGCATGGAAACACTGCGACCACGCAAAATTACACGCTCAATCATGCCAAAATGCAAATAATGGCGGGTCGTAAAAGTAAGTACGTAATTAGATGTCTGAATAACAGGCGCATGCTCGTAAACGCTGGCCGAGTTGACGGCGAGCTTGGCGAATCGTCAAGCACGGCGATGTTACGCTCGGACTTGATCCGGAAACGGCGGGAAACTTCCAACTCATAATTGTATTGCATTTTTAAGTCATATTATGTATGCGTTCAAGGTATATACATTTTTTTTTACCTTGAAGGTTAGAAATGCATTCAATTTTAGTTTTTTTTTTCTAGCCAGAGGCTAATTAAGCCGGTTATTAGTGTTTATTATTATTGGGGTTGCAACTAGATTCGGCTAAAGCTAATATAACGTAATCGTATCATACCTAACCTAACCTAACATGAATTAACCTCTAAAAAATTAATCTAATCTAACCTAACCTCTTCTACCCTAACATAATTGTTCATATTCTGGCCTAACCTAACTTAACCTAACTTCACTTAATATAAAAATTAATTAGTAGATTCGGCTAAAGCTTTGTAAACCCAGTTGAAGCTCAATTTAAGCTAATCTAATCTAATCGTATCATACCTAAACTATCCTAACATAAATTAACCTATAAAAAATTAATCTAATCTAACCTAATCTCTTCTACCCTAACATAATTGAACATATTCTGGCCTAACCTAACCTAACTTCACCTAACATAAAAGTTAGTTATGAGTGTAGTAAGATAGGCAACCAAATTAACAATGACTATGATGAAAATGAAACTTCTCATCTATTGTAGAAAAACGAAAAACGAGCGATGGAACGCTCAGTATTTATTACTCAACCCAATTTAAGCTAATCTAATCTAATCGTATCATACCTAACCTAACCTAACCTAACATAAATTAACCTCTAAAAAATCAATCTAATCTAACCTAACCTCTTCTACCATAACGTAATTAAACATATTCTGACCTAACCTAACTTCACCTAACATAAAAGTTAGTTATGGGTGTAGTAAGGTAGGCAACCAAATTAACAATGAATGACTATGATAAAAATGAAATTGCTCATCTATTGCAGAAAAACGAAAAATGTGAGCGATGAAACGCTCATTATTTATTACTCAATCCAATAATATGTCGGTTGTTTCAGTTCCAAACTTCCAAAATATTTGGAATTTGAAAGTGCAAAAAAATTAGTAATCTCGTACTAGATTTACAATCCATTCATAGATCAGTCGTTTCGACGTCTCCCCTCACCTGCAACGACTTAAAAGTGCGCAAAGAAATTTAATTGCCTGCATGCACTGCTCGGGGATTTCCTCTGAAGCAGTAAGTCATAAAGCGCAGTTATGGCTGCCGCGGTCGGCGCATTAATAATCAATTGTTCGGGACGCGAGCGCGACGAGCGCCGCGGCGGTCCGCGCCTATCGTTCGCGGCTCGGCGATATAAATTTCAGTTATTAACGATCGCGAATCTCGCCGGCGATCTGGCATCCGAGCGCGCTCCTCTTTCTCCGCGACTTTTCAAGCGCGTCCGATGCAGTTGTGCTCCGGCCCAGGCGCGCCGGAGTCCGATACCCCGCCGATGCGGCGTTTAGGACTCCTCTTAAAGTCTCCTGCGGATTTCGTACGGCGAGACGTCGGGAGTATTTATGCGCGCGGCGACGCTCGCGATCGCAATATCGCGTCCTTTGTGATCGGCGATCGCGCGTCGCGCATCGACGAGCGCTCCATCTCGGATTGCGCGATCGATTTTATTCGATTTCGCTTGATCCTCGCTCGAGGCTGCACGTGGGAGTGTCAAGGAGACGTTGAACTTCGAAATTGTCATTGCGCGCATCCGCCAATCGCGACGGGCTCGCGTGCGGCCTAGGCGACGATTGTTTTTCGCCCGGCGATTGTAAACAATTTTTTGTCGATGATTTCGCATAAAACCAATGAACTTTTTAATTCTTAGACACGTGCACTAAACGCGTCTGCCATTATAGGTCATTTGGCCGCCGTCACCTTGGCCGGGGTCATTCGCCAAGCGTACTTAATCACCGCCAAAACCGAGAAAACATTCAATTAAATATGTATTAGCACCGTGTATCTTGTTTTATACGTCAAATCAACATCTTCGATTGTTAGTTTACGACTTGTCGTCCGTTGGCCGCCATTTTGATAGCTCTCGTTCTATAACCTATCGCTTGGCGTGACGAAACTGCTGGCGAGTTGTCGTGAAGTTTGCGTGAAGAAAATCAGCGATTTGCATTCGTCGAAGGTCGAATCGGTCAAGTCTTCGGACAATTGCATTCGCCGAGCCTGCCAACGTCGCCGGAGCGCAATTAATACGCAACGCTGGCTTGATTGCGAATGAAATTAGATTAGCGCGTTGCGAAATTACGGATTTTAATTAACCGAGCTTTGTAATCTATTTAATCTAACCTCAACGGCATTGCCGGAGCGATGCAATGCATCTTTCCCTCGATCGATGGAGTAAATCGTACGAGCAGTTTGATTAATAACGCCGATAATCACTGCGCCTATTAATGGCGTCTAATAATGGTAATAAATAATTATTAACAAATGACTGCAATTAGCGCGGACGATAAGATGCGACATCTAGGACGGCTTTGTTTCGAATGCTCTTTGGCGAGAGAACGTGAAATGATTTTCGATATTAATTGGCGCGGTTTATTGAGGTTTGCGGTATTTTGCAATGCGCGAGGTTGACGTAAAGAGATAAATTTGGAGGTGTCGTAGACGCCGGCAACGACAGGTTTTACTACCTAACACCTTCAGATATTTATAAAATAATGTTGTAAAGAACAGTTAATTAGGTAGAAGTTGGTAGCTGTAATTTGACGTGTTATTGTTTACTGTTTAGGGATTTGGTGGAGATTTTGGATTTAAAAAATGTTGGGTTATTGTTGAAAACAACATTTGGTTTGGCAATTTGGTGTAATTAAGATGTTTTTATGTGTTTGTCCATCGGATTTGTTGATATTGGTTGAGAAACACGAAATATCTTCTAATTTCAAAATCACTGGGTAGTTTTCAGAATGATTGGGATCTTCAAACTAATTTTATTACAAGCTCTTCATAAACCTTTTAATTTGCAGATACATTGTTACACTGTGACAATAAATAAGAATGTTTATTTAATTTCATTAAAATTTCTGCATTAAATAATTAATTTGGTGATGTATACGTTTCTGAAAGCAAGTTGTGGTTACGCGTGGTATGTTTGGTTGCCTACCCGCGGCAAGCGAAGTGCATTTGTTCTTCTTGTAGAAAAATCATTACATTATTGTTTTATTAGTATTTATGATCATTAAACTCATTAATTCAGATAGTGTATTAGATTGGGGAATGGATAATATAAATAGAGCATTAAAATGTCTAATAAACAAAGCTTAATGTTCAATATTGTGGAGAGTATGTCGTTTTTAGCACATCAGGCGATTGGCACCGAACTATACTTACCTACAGTATAAAGTAACAGTTTTCCCACATTTTAATCATTAATTTATTCCTTCCCGAGTAAATGCTATCAATATTTAGATTTTTCCACAAATTATTGATATTAATAACTCTGAAAAAAGATTTTGAGAACAAAAATTAAGTTTACACAAAAGACTTATTGTAAAATCGATTTTTACGATAAAAGCATAGAATTTTGATCTAAAATGTCACCAAACATTAATGCGAAATTCACAAAGTAGTCCAGTAATTAATGAATTAATACCAATATTTGTGCAAATGTGGGATGTCCCATTCTTGTTTATAAACTAAATTGAATTGGATTTTTTGCAGGTGAATTATACAAAATTAATTATCTCCGAACAATTAATAAATAATAAATATTCACATCCAGATCTCCATTCTTCCGCAAAGAACAACGCATCAATAATCAAGATTAATTGCCACTCCGGCTTGTTTAACAAAGCGCAGTTTTGCCGTAAACATCCCACCTAATTAGCAAATTAAACAAGAAGTGAGAACCTGAACTTCCTCGTCCACATGTCTATATTCACAACTCGAACAATTCCACGTCCATTTCCTAATGTGTTTTTTAATTCGTCGGAAACCTGCTACCAGCGCCGACATTGGCTCAAATTAATTTCGGGAAGCACAGCTCGCGAATTGAATCGACTCACGCGCCTCCGTGTTATTTCTCGGTAAGGCTTCTTACGTTGGCGCGAGCATCAAGTCAATATAAACCCAACGCGCACACTAAACGAGCAGATTTACATTTTCTGCTGGTCGTCGGTACGCCGCGGCACGTCGAGTGTGAGCTATTTATTATTTGCCTACATTCTACGATTTACCAGCGCCGAGAAAATAAAATAACCTGTCGAATGACCTAGAGAGACACGAAAACACATCGCGTCGGAAATCAACCTGCGGGCCGTTCTTAGCCCGATGCAGGAAGCGCAGAATGTAAGAAGCAAATATTTGTATCCATATTTCGTTCGTTTAAAGAGCAATCGGACACTAAAAGCCTTCGAGTGAGGTTATGCTACGTTACAAGATAGGCAACTTTATTTGCACCTTCGTTTCTGTTGAACTGCATGCACTCGACGCGGCCTGCACTTATTACCGTTCGAACAGTTTAACTTTAACATTCAAGCGCTCGTTAATTGTGTCTCGCCGCTTGGAATTTATGCAAGAATGCGGTTCGATTGTCAGCCCGCTACGCCAGTGATTCTTGGAGAAAATCGCTGTCAATAAAAACCCATTTTCCAACCTTCAAAATTGCCGCGGCGCTCCGACAGATGGCTCCGCTGACTGCGTGCGATCGTAAATCATGTTTTAAGGTTATTTTCAGAGGTTATGTGCGACGTTCTTCGGGAGCAAGAAGTTGCAGTCGCTCGGTGGGATGTGGGACAGCGATGTCGAACAAAGCGCGCGCGCGTTCTCCGCGTTCTGCGATCGAAGGTTTCTGGAACGATCCGTAGATGGAAGTCGAAAGGTCGTCGCTCACTTGCGTCCGTCGGGCGCGTCCTACGCTTTCATTGCGCCTAATTAAAGCCTGCCAGGTCATTTCACTCGTTTTACGCCATTCGCGATAGATTCGGAAACGTTCGGATCCAGTCTAGAAGTTTCTAGGCAACCCACAACGCATCCACTCGAGCGACGTTGTTTGTTTCGAGTGCAATCAATTTGTTTGTGGCAACGTGCACCAACAACACCTTGAATTAAAGGCGTGTGATCGTGAATCACTAATTCTAGACAATCTGGACGACGCTGACGACGAGCGTGACGAATCGTGGGATGCAAAACGCGACGTCGCCCAAACAAACTGGCGCGGATCGCACGAGAAATTTAAACAGTCCATTAATCGTCATTGTCGTGTTATCGCACTGCAAGCAATAACAACGCACGTAATCGAAAGCATGCGCTTTT
This sequence comes from Ecitodaemon sp. MM-2014, assembly GCA_030557295.1. Lineage (NCBI taxonomy): Eukaryota > Metazoa > Arthropoda > Insecta > Coleoptera > Staphylinidae > Ecitodaemon > Ecitodaemon sp. MM-2014. The sequence continues at coordinate 2,280 of JARRAA010011554.1, read as the reverse complement.
CATTGCGTTTGTTCAACTTGCGTACGACTTCGACGCACGTTGTCCGCAAGCAATGCGCATCGATCCTAACCAAAATAAAGCGAAGCGAAATAAAAGACAAATATTCGATTATCATACGTCCATCGATAAACGTTTATCGCCGCTTGCAATTAGTATAATTCGAGTTTAATTAGCGACGCGCGCACATGAATTATTGCGTCGCGTATCGCCGACACGACGTGACAATGAGCCACTCGGTTAGTCATCTTAATTGACCGTGCGGCTCGTAATTCGAGCGGCGCAGCATCGAAAGGTCGAGAAGATGCGTCGTCGAGACGATCGGAAAGTTGTTTGGCGTTTCATCGTTCGCGTCGTCTTTATGATTATTGAAAAACGAGAGATAAAATTCGCAATCTCAGACGAGTGGATTTTGTTTGTGCGCAGCGCGGCTAATTAACTTATTTTGGTGGCGAATTAACCGGTAAATATGGATTCACCTTGTCTCAAATTAATTTAAATTAATTTCCGCGTGAGGTGTAGCGAGAAAACGGCCGCATAATTTAATAACAGCCGTTGTGGTTGGACGAACGAACGTTTCCTTTCTTCGCCGTCGCGACGAGCGAATGCAATAAACTTCAATTTGTTTCAATTGTTTTAATGCACCGCGTCGACGAAACATAGTTCCTGCTTGTGCGGCGCGCGCCGAAGGCTCGCACCTTGCGCGAAGTGCGAAATTATAATTTCATCGTGTGTTTTTACGAGCGTTTATGAAGCGGTAAATGTTTGTTTCATTGCATTCGTCCGGCTTTCTATTTGCGCTTCTTTCAGCGGCGCTAATGTTCGCCAGCTTTCCTCGACTCTGTCGTTCGGGCATTGGAAAACGTCTTTTTTACTTTTCATGGACCAAGGTCAGCTATCTGGTCACAAAAATTCGTCAAGGTAAAAAAGCGTTCGTTTACTTTCAGGTAACGTTACAAATCATCCCCTTTATTGCCAGACACTTGTCGCCTTGATAAGCCCTCGTCAGACACCCTTAAAGATCAACATCAATCAACTCATCATAATTCTTGTAAAAATTTAAATATTTTGATTGTTTTTTCATTGAGTGCTATATTAAGTACCTTTAAAGCCTTGTATAACTTATTACCTAATTTTGTACAGGCAACAGGATTTGAAACAGAAGGAATGTTCATGTTCACAATTTTATCTTACTAGCTTTCTATTGACTTATTAATTATGTTTTGTGCGTTGATTAGCACGCGCATGCGTGAACTGCGACGCCATGCTTACTAGAAACCGTCAGCTGGTACTTGCTGCTGCTGCCTACAGTTGCAGGAAGTCGCCGAGGTGCGTTTTACGTTCGTGATAACGTTGATGGTTTCAGCACGCATTAATGCGACACGCTGTACCAGCACGAGCGCAATCATAATGGAATTGAGGATGACAGAACGAGGAACGCTCCGGGGAGATAATGGCCGCATCGTTTTCGATGTCGTCGCGGACGACGAAAGTTTAACATACGCTTAGCATTCGAATAATTCATGTGGCGTGCATTAAAACGATGCACAAGTGCGCATTTCTACAAAATACTGCAACACATGAAAGCCCACGAGAAGTAGGGGAGACTCGCACAAAATGATTGCGCAACTATCCCCTTAGCATGTTTCACGTTAATTTTACGCTCATTTATTTAATTCCGCACGCGTGGGATGACACTTTCACTTATAGTTAGTCTTGACATCCAATTTAATCGAAACTGTTAAACTGAACTCCTACGACTCCCAACATTCACAGTTTTTAGTTATTTTACAAACGCCGAGACAATTTTTTTTTAGTGCAAGGCCACGAATTGGCGTCAACCCGTTTGATTTAATCCAATTTTTAACGTTAAACACCAAAAATAAATTAACATAATTATTAGTCTGCTATATTTTACAACACTTTATTTGTCTGTTTGTAATCTGGACACGTATCTTGATAAGCATCTAGTGCTTACAATTAAACCCACTCAAACGACTTGTGTTAATAATTACGATTTCGTTGCAGATAGACGCGAATTGCAAGTGGATATCCGTCTAGGAGTAGTTGAACGATCATTGGGTAAGTTTTTCGACGTTTGATTTTATCTTTGAACCCGACACAAATTAAATATCGTTAGAATTTTTTGTTAAAAAAAAACTCGGGATGGTGCACTGAGAATAGAAGTTATTAAGTTATTTAGTCATTATTTCCGCGATATTTCATAATCAGGTTAAACGTTCCGTTGCGTGTAACGCTCAAAGTTACGTAACTAACGCATCG
>JARRAA010011542.1:0-12919 GCA_030557295.1 Ecitodaemon sp. MM-2014 | reverse complement strand
GTAAGATGAATTTGGTTACGACGAGGGGGTACGTGCGCATGATGGGGTTAGTCGATTGAGGGTGGTTCCGCGCGAAGGAATATAACTGATGCATGTGTTGTGTTGTTATATTGTGTAGGACGTGCGACGCGCTGGAGGCGGTAGAAAACGATTCTGCCGTTCAAGCGACTACTCGCATTGGGGGCATGTCGATGCAGATCGACTTAAACGTTCGGCTGCTGTTGAGTGTCTGAAGTCAGCTTCTGACCAGGTACAGTGTTAACATACTACTTAACAATTCTTCTCTCTTACTATTAACATACATCATATTCGTAACGATTGTCACGTGTTTATATTCTCCAATGTGCTTCGATTTGTCCGAATAGAAATGCGGCATTGAATCGCTCGTCGATGAACTGTGCATCAAGCTGAAGGAGGTACAACGTGAAGGGAGTTCGGCAAGCGAAGAGACCTCCGAGGAATCGCGTCCTGCAAAAGAGACGTCGAAGGCAGTCCGGATTCCGAAGAAGCTTTCGGAGCGGGATTCGGCGCGACGTTACTACGCCGCGTTTCCGGCTCTAGCGCGCACTCCTTCGTCGACGATCGCCCCTAGCCCCAAGCTGGTGCATCTCATACCGAAGTGGTTGGGATCGCCCAAAAGGCGCGTCGCCGTGAAGAAGCCGCAGCGTGCCGCCGTGAGTCTCGGCGACAAGCTGCACGCTTCCTGCAAGCAAGACGTGGAGATGAAAACGCGATCGACCGGGAAGCACAGGTTCAATTATTTCGCGCGCACCAACTACGCCGGATCCGGGTGCGCCGCCGTTGGCAAGAAGGAATACGAGAATCGCGAAGTTGCGCACCATCAGACTAGGTCGGGAGGTACGGGAGAATCTGCTGCTATGAGTTCCGGAAGGAAGAATAGCGCACCCCAACAAGTTGCTCGGCCGGACGACGAACAACGCGACGAGGCCATGTACGACGATTTGCCGGTGCTGGGGGACATCCGCGACCTGCTCGACTCGCCGGCTTCGCCGACTGCAATGATGCCCATCGAACTGATGAACCTGGCGAACATGACGGGCACCGGAAGCAACAAGTTTTTACAATGTGGCACCAACATTATTAGTTCCATATGGTCCACGAGCGAGGATAATCTGCACCCGGTTGATTTGGTCGATCACAAATTTAGCAACATACGCATCGATCACGGCATGTGGTCGTCGGAGCCGCATGCGTTCTTCGGCGGCGATTGGGGTTACAAGGTAGAGGAGCGTTGGTCGGATGGCTACGATCAGGAGAGTCTCGTTGCGAAGAGCTTGCTGAAACTTAACCACCATAGAGAGGGGAGTTGTTTCGCCGAAGTTCAGCCGCGCAGTCGCTTTGCTGCTCGCCCAAGTCAAGTGCCTGTCGTAAACACTCGTACGGATGATTATGGTACCGCCGCTGAATCGGCCGCCGCGAAAGACGATCTGCTGCACTCCGCCAGGAGTCACTTCAAGCCGATCAACGAAAAGGCAGAAGCGAAGGCTAAGGAGTACGCCGACGGTACCACATTCGCCATTCTTGCCAATCTGGATGAGGTAACATTTCAACGCAGCGAGAGTGGAACGATGTTTCTGGAAGAATCCGGTTGCAACAAGCGTTATCTTGAGTACGCTAAAGATTCGGCGGGCACGCCGAACAGTCTGCGCCTCAAGTTTAACGTCAACCAGAACGATAAAGGCTGCCAGACCGACGCGGCCGATTTGGATGTGTCCTTGTCGAGATTGGCGTTCACCTTGAGTGATTATGACGTTTACAGCGACGATATCGACGTGTATTACGCTGGCGGCGAGGAGCAACTGTCCGATTCGGAACTATCGGAACAGCGACCCGATAGCATGATGGCCGAGCTATTCGGCAAAGAACATAAATGCGAGCAGTGCAGCTCTCCGTGGTCGCAGAGCCAACAACTGGGCGGCGGTTCTAGCACGAACATCTGGAATGGCGAAATATGCATGACTTGCCTCCGCGTGAGCGACTCGTCCGACGGCGCCACTTTCAAAGTCACACCTCTGGAGGAACGACAACAATTGCGCGAGGATATTCAGGAGGACGGCGAACAGCTGCTGTCCGATTTGAGCAGCCTCCAGAAGAGTTACATGGAGGAAGATCTGCCCGTAGCGGAGGAGTCGTGCGACATCAATGCGCTCATCTTGACCCAACCAAGGAACAACAACGACGGCGACGACCTAGGCAACGTACACGGTAATTGCGGCGAGTGGAGAGGTTTGCAGATTAAACACAGCAGTGGCGTGCCGATTCATTCGGCATCGTTCAGCTTCGCCACGCGTCTTCAACAGGACTGCTTGCTGAAAATGGCCACAATCCCGACCCTCCGTTCGGTAACTTTGTAATTTTAGTTATTCGTTTTTGAGCAACTGTTCGCTGTCTGCAGCACGATAAGGGGAGAACCGACGATGCGACAACATCGTGTGTAAGAGAAAGTATCGGTTCTAGGCGCAACAGATCAATTTTTTTTGCGGGAACAGTTGCAGGATTATTCCCCTCACAAGAAAGACGATCTTGTCTTTTAAGAGTTTCTACTAGGAGATGACGGGAAATCCAACCATACAACTTGATACGAAAACGAAATATATTTTGTTGTACCATCTTATTTTTTATCAAGGTAGCGAGATATAAAACTTACATAGCAGCCTTCGCCTGCACACACGATATATTTCACAAAAGGAATCAACGATCAAAATGCAATTCTCAGTTTGAACTACAACAGGCAAGGCTGATACTATGTAATCACGCATTATACAAAGATTTTAAATTTGAAATTTATTCTGTACACACGAATGGTGGCGACTTCACAAACTGGCCGAATATATTTTTTCCCAAAAGATGCCGAACCTTCGAACGAGGTCGCCACAGATTGGATCAGTCGCACGGCTGACCATTCAGTATCCAATTATTTAATTGTAAATTATTCTATATTATTCTATAAACATATTATATTTTATTCTTTATGAATTTATATGCTACTCGCAGCATTATTAACAATTTTTAAAAGGCGATATACATGCTGATAATTTCGAAACCATCGCAATACGATGCCTCATCGGCGCCCAACGACTAGCATTGCCGATGCTAACGAGAAATGATGAAAAGCGCGACCATGAACGAGCATACAAATTATATGTTATAGTTAAAACGTTTTAAACGCAGAGCATATTAACCGACTTTGAGTTAATGTGGTTTCTGCATAAGCTGTCGCTAACAAAAGAATGTTGAGGTGGCAGGAATGAAAAATTAAAGGTTTAAATGTACTTAGTTGAATTTCGCTTGAATTAATTAACATGAGAACAGCGGACGCTAGTCTAATATAAAACGAACTATGCGACATTGCTAGGAAACATTCAAGCATAAAATGCAAAAAAATAAACAAAATACTGAAAAAATTATAAAAATAAATATTGAACGAAGTAACACGTGCGCTGAAAGACGAGTGAGTAAATACGTTTCGTTTCGAAATGACGCTTTACGCATACACGAATTTTTAATGTAGCAGAGTTAACAAGAAGTGTATATACTGCGAACAGTTTATTGGATTCCATCAGGCAAATCTTAATGGCGATTTGATAATTTAGTCAGAACGAACCAAAGTTACTAATCTAATTACCAAATGGGTCGAGGAAGTACGACTGCTAATGATTTTCGCAAATTAGTTTCGTAGAAATGTTTGTATTAGCAATTGTAACTTATAATGTTGCTCACAACGGTTGCCTTCTTTTAAGATTATCAATGGAATCTAATAACAACTGGCATTAAGCGTTCATTTTTCCGTGTCACCTTATATTTGAGGAAAATTCGAGGAAGTCAAAGCAAAAAATCAATGGCGTTACATTGACGGAGCACGAATTGAAGAATTGGTTAATTGTATGAATGTGATGTGTGCTGAATGTAGTAAATGTACGCGAAAGAAGTGTAATTAAGCGCGAGAGATGTTACGGGTTTGCTTGCGAGGGCGCGACGAGCGTCACCTGCAACACGATAGATTTCGAAGTGATGGGAGGTCCTAAGCTTGGATTTCTCAAATCGATACAACGGGCAAGCAAACTGATGTAATTGTATATGTTTAAATAGTAAATGTAGCGCGATTGGTTATGATTATTTGGCAGAGAGGACGATTTCATGTATTTGACTGAAAGTTGCGAGATGAGGGAAATTTGGGAATGCCACTAATAGGCATGGTACGTGTTGAAATTATTTTGAAGACGAAAATGCTAAAGAGATCTTTATGTTTAAAATGTAACAACTAATTAATGATAACGTTTTGTTCGTAGGAAATCACTATAGCTGACGAATATTCTGTTCATTTCAACGAGCGTTCTGCTTCGAACGATTTTAGCGATATTCGGCATATGCAGTGATTTTCGTTTTATAGTTTATGAACTATCATTTGTTCGCGATCGACGTTTCCGCTTGGATAAATAAGATCTTGCCTTGACGACATTTGCTTCGACGATTTTTCGAACGAATGTCTTGTTATTTTTGTTCAAAGTTAAATTTTGTTGATTATTTTGTTGTTTTTCGATTAAGAGTAAATCTTCGCCGTTTTAGAAATTCTTTCGTTTGGGGAACGTCGATCGAATTTAGTTAATCTGTAGCAGTCAACTTGCAAAAAATATGAATCAAACGCGCCCATGTCGGGCGCGCTATCTGGGCGACAATTGTCATTTTGTTAAATTCAAATAACTAGAGAATTGAGATATGTTTAGTGCCTATTTTCACTTATTCGTATGCCTTACAACTTATTATATCATTACTATTTAAAAGTATAGTGTTGTACACCAGAAAACAAATACGATGTGAAGCGAAAGCCGGAAGGTGCATTCGTGCAGTGAAATGATTATTTGAATTTGTTCACACATTTTGGGAGGGTAATGGCACATCAGTCTTGCCAAGTCAAATGTACAATTCAGGACATGGTTATTTTAGGGGGAATTGAGCAAAGCCGTAAATATTGTAAACCAGATTCAAACTGAAACTACGAAATTAGATATATTGTAAAGAGATACAAAAATAACCCAGGAAATACAATGAGATCATGATTAAAACGACTATGTGAATCACTTTAATTCCTATTTATACATTTACCAGTTTCAATGGTTCGATATTTTGAATATATCACTGTTTTCCACGCCGACAAAATTTTCCTCCTCGTCATCATCGAAGGGCATCTTAGAGGAAGTCCACGGCGACTGGGTGAAAGACAAGTCGTTGCTGACCGTATCATCTTCAAGTTGGGATATGTTAGGGTTGACGACTTGCGTAGCTCTGCGGTTTGCACCAGGAAGATTTTGAAACACCGTTGGGCGCTTAACTTCTGCTTGGTCCAGGCGATCCAAGCAACTGTTGGTTCTGTAAGAATAAAAAACATTCAGTAATCAGTAGTGCCGTGAAAAAAGGTTTTAAAATGCATACGATCTGATTTTACACGTGAATAAAGCAATCAATCCGATTATCACAACACCAGAGACGCAGGACACAATAATCAGGGCAAGTTTATAAGACTCTTCATTTGATTCGGCTTCTGCAGGCACAATAACGTTCTTTAAAACCATTCCAAGGTCGAGGAACGCGTTTCGGATATCGGCGTAGAATGAAAATGTATTGATCTTCCTACAAGTACAGAGTTAGAACCGTTCCTGATTCCTATAAAAGTGTTGTTATTACGCTTTAATGACTTCGTTTTTAATGCCAACTTTTTCATCTGCGTCGATGAAGTATGCAATCACTTCAGTCGTTGTGATTCCTTCATTGTCGAAAGTACTTTTGGTTGGTTTTATTTCGACGATTCCGACGAGACATTCAAATTTCTCCGCTAGAATCGCATTAATCTATAAATAATGTAAGTCATCTATAAAAACAGTTGAAATATTTGATTTTATGTTTTACCTCCTCTTTCAGATCTTCAACCTGACTTAACTGGTTTTCAAAGACAATAGGACACAGGTGCACATCCGAAATCACATATAATTCCAGCGACATGTAATCTTCATGAGGATCTTCGTCTTTGTATTTATCTTGAACCATAACATTGAAGGTAATCAAGCCGGTCATGCTGCTCAATACATCAAAGTTGGACTGCAATTCGCTTCTCCTGTTATTCACCTTCTTAATCACGAACGGTTTCGTTGAGAACGCAGGCAAATTACCATTTTCGGATACATCATACGAATCTTCATCAATATGGTACGAGAGTACATCATTTATATCCGGATCGTTCGCTGCTAAGTCAATACGGAGTTTATTGATTACTTGTCCAATTAGCAGTACGTCTAAGACATTCTTTTTCGGGAACTCAGGAGGGTGATTGTTAGTGTCTTCAACATCAACTGTAACATGAATCACGCTATCATTGCTCGCTGTACCGGTTGGCCCATTGGCATAAGTTGCTTCTACTTTAAAGTAGATCTGGGTCTCTTGTTCCAACGAAGCTAAGTCGATAGCATTTATTATCTCTGCTTGTGTTGTGGTAGGATCAGCAATGGTAAATGTATTTTCCGGTACGCTCTCGATAACATAATATTTGATCGTTTTCTCGTCCTCCTTGTTAGAGAATGCCTTCTCTTCCCCAAATTGTGTGGCCCGCGGTAGGATACAGTCAAAGGGACCTTTATGATCTTCTTCTGTATTACAATCCCACGTGAGTGTATCAAACTTCGGTTGGACATCTTCATTGTAGAGGCCGACTTTAATTTCAATCCAATCTGCATTTCTTTGTGGTGCAGCGTCGAGCTGTTCAGCTTTCAAGTACAATGTATACCAACCGTCAGGTTGGACCTCACTTTTCAACTGTAATTGCGCTTCGTTGTTAATATGTTGTATCTTGAAATATTCATCTTTTTCTCGATCGTTGTTCATACCTTCAACGATAGTATATTTAATCGTGTATTTATTTTCCTGTTTGTCATCAGCTATTATATTTTCCATAGTTTGCGTAGTCCCCCATAAGCGAAGCGGTTGATTTGGAAATTGTCGATCACTCAATAGAAACCTGGTCTCCGTTGTAACAAATATCACATCATTAAAGTTGTATTTTTCAATGGTAAGTTTAACAGATCCTAACTCTCTGGCATTTTTGGTGCCTGAGTGTGGATAGTTCCTAGCGGATAGTTTGATAGTGTAGGTACCATAACAGCCTTTTAGCGGCTGCACTACTTTCAAAATACCATTTCTAACTTCTTCTTGATCAGGTACAATCTCAAAGTGGGCACTTAGGTCAGTTTTGAAATTATCTGGTAGTTTTTCTATATCGATTATTTTATACTCTATGTGTGCAAATTCGTCGCTGTCTTCATCTATACCTTCTATTGTGCCTATAGTTTCCCCTGCAGAGTCAAATTCACTTGCAATAAATACTTGATCTTCTTTAACTTTTGGATCATGATTCTCCTTATCAAAAATAGTCACTACCACCTTAACCGTTGCTACTAGTTCAATGTTAGTAATGGTTACTTCAAAAGAATGCTTGTAGTTGTCTTTTGTCCAAATAATTTTATCGCGATCCTTAACAGTGAGTGTACAGGTCTTGCGATAATTTTGTACTTCGTTCTTTACTTGGTAAATATTGTTGACGTTTTGGTCGCTTGTTGCCTTGATAGAACACGTATACTCAGTATTTCGGTCTAAAAATCGACACCGATTCAATGGTATGATAAGATATTTAACTTGATTTCATGTTTTACCTTCTCTGTCTTTGTCTACAACGAAAATCGGTTCATTTGGAGCATCAAATTGATCACTCATTTCTTCTATATTATAAGTGTAAGATTTCTTGTCAGGTACAGGTGGACTGTCATTAATGTCTATGATTGTGATGTCGAATTTCTATGAATGTCAATTAATGTGAATAGTATATAGTAAAAGAAATTAAGTTTGTATTTTTGTACCTTTGTCGTTTTCCGCTCGCCACTTTTAACCGTAACGGTGTAACTTAACTTTTCCCGACCATTAGGAAAGTCAACAGTTTTATCTGCATCAATATCACTTGCAACTGTGAGCTTTCCAGTTTCTGAATCAATGATAACAAATTCGTCAGACGGCCTAGAAATGAACAATATACAATAAAAAGTTATAAAAATTATTTCCTCATGTTACTCACTTAATGGAATAAACGATTGAATCAAATCCGGGAGCATCCGGATCTGTGGCAACAACGACTCCAATAATTGTGTTTTTCTCCGAATGTTCGACTACGAACAGATCTTTTAATGATGTTTCGGCAATTTCCAAGGGCAAATTGGGCAAGTTTTTCACATTGATAATAATTGTCACTAAAACAGTAAAATATTATATCAAACGTAAATAATTTCAAAATCATACATATAAAGCGTAATTAGGTGCGCTTTAGTACATACAGTCGACTATCTGTGGTTTAGGATCTTCTGCATTTAAGTCTTCAACTTGAACGACCAGATAAATTGTGTCAAATTTTTGATAATCCAAAGGGGTGGTCAAAGTTAGATCTCCGTCTTCGGGATTTATGTCAATGCACACATTATCTATCCAACTGTATTCAGTTCCCAATTTCAAAACGTACGATTTCGTGTCATCGATTTTATACTGCAGATTAGATTCTTTATCATTATCTTTAGCAGACAATTTGATGCCAATAGGACTGGGGGTGTCCTTAGTATATTCATCTAGTGGAATTGTTGTTTTGTCGGCTGATAAAGTAGGCATTTCGTCATTAACATCATCTATATTGATTTTAAGTTGGACGGGTGTTATATTCGCATCGTTATTTTCATCGCCAACATCGCTAGCCAAAATTGTAAGAATTTCAAATTTTTCCCTTTCAAAATCAAAAAATTGGGGAATCTTAGGGTCATAAACGGTTTCCAAAATGAGACTATCTCCTGGCGATGTAGGTGGTATCAATTTAAACCTGTCTGTTTTTGATTCAAGTGTATAAACTATGGTGTTATATACTTCCTCTTTATCTCTATCAGTTGCAGAAAAGTTTTCAATTTCGATCTTCTCTGAACTTGTTCTGCCAAAAGTTTCCTGTTTGTTAACTTCGTATGAAGTTTCTTTCCATATGGGTTTTTCATCATTGATATCCAGCAGCGTGATTTCGATGCTATCTTCATCTTTGTTCATTGCATCATCAGTTTTGATTGTTATAACAAAGGGATTTTTAAGATTTACATCGTCGTAGTCTAGTTTTGATGGATCTTTAACAATGATAGAGAATTCATTCTCCTGGTACCCAATACCAGGAATAATTTGCAACACATCGTCTATGTTAGGAAAAGCATCACTAGCAAGCTTAACATTGTATCTTCCGTATGATCCCTATAAAGAATAAAAATTAATTCTTGATAACATTACATGGTTTCGTGTTCATAACGTACACTATCTTTATCATTAACTGTGAATTTTAGCAATTCATCAGAATGCCCTTCTTTGATTGGTATGCTTTTACTGTTGATAGTTATTTCCGGTTTCATATTGTTAATGTCTCGGATTTGCAGGAATATCTCTTGAGGTGTTTCAAATTGATTTTCATCGATTTTCTCCTTTTCGCGTGCAATAATACTAAATTGGCATGTATTTTGACTTGGGTCGTCTAATATGATTTTCTTAATTATTAATTTCGATTTACTGATACTTAAAGAATCGCCTAAAAGATCACATTAATAAAATCAATCAATGTATTGTTTTACTTGCCACGTACAGAAACAGTTTTTACAATCCAATTCGTACTCAATTTCCACGTCAATTTTCACATCGCCATCTTTAGCAACAAGTTCCAATTCCCTCTTCTCTTCTTCATCTATCTGAATAGTTCCAAAATTAGTTTGCCAGATGGGCGGTTCATCGTTGACGTCCTCAATATTTACAATAATCAGTAATGATTCGGCGTGCTTTTCGTCCTACAATTTGACGAACATTTTAATAAAAATAATCGTTCATTTTTAATAGTTTTACCGAAGCAGTCCAGGTTAATGCCACGGTGTTTTCAGTTTCGAAATCTTCCTTTTCCAAGAAAACTAACTTGAGCTCAATTGCATACTTTCCTTCAAGATCTTTAGCATCTTTACTCATAGTAAATCTATCAAATTTTCCGGCGGAGTCAAAGACAAATTTCAACTCCTTGGATAGTCCATCATCATCTTTAATGTTATAAGAGCAAGACGTCGTGAAAGGCTCGGGATTATTTTCCTGAATGCCAAGAATGCAATTAATAAACGACACTTTATTGCTGATTTAATCTCACGTTTTCTGTGCATTTTCCACCGCTGATTTGTATTGGATTATCATTAATATTTATTAAGTTAATTTCAAATGTAAGGATAAAAGAGCTTTGTGTAACTCTCACTATAATTTCATGATCAGCTTCATAATCCATTCTCTTGTTAATGGATAATTCCCATGTATCTTTATCCAGGAGAAAATAGTCACTTTGTACTTCTGGAGCCCCATCACCTAAAATAATATCAGATTTACTCAGTTGTACATAAATGCACATCTTTTAAAAGTATGTATTATACCGCTGTATAAAAGTTTTCCAAGCTTTGTGCCAATTGGCATCTCCTCCTCAAGTTTGATTGATATTTTATCAGCTCCAGTTTCAGTTACTTCAACACCTGTCGATGGCTCAAACAATTTTTCGTCCCATCCATCCGGAGCTCCAAACACGCCCTTATTGGTTATTATAAGCGCCACGCAAAGGAACGCCTCAAAACGCATTTTTGCGTTTTAATTAATTCCACTTAACTTTAGTCACGTGTATATTTCACTGGATTTCATGCAACAATAACGATGAATTGGTCGATAAATATTTCGCTTCGACTTTTATCGATGTTGTTATCAGATGTAGCAGCTCTTATAGATGTTTTCGGGAATACAGATAAAATGTATGATAGCGGATTTTTATTTTCTCGTGGTAATACCATTTCATTGCAATTTATTAGATAAAACTTAACTAATACTAGGTATGTTAAAGTATTAGTAATCATAATTTTACCGATAACATTCCTATATATTTAATCTTAATTTGGCTCATTGGTACCCTTTTCATTAATTTTTTTGTCTCGTCATTTCTATTTAGCCATTAAAAATATGCTGAAAACAATTGCAAAAGTTGAACAGAGTCAACAACTGCAGCGAAGCGGATAAGCATGGTATCGACGTATGTCAAAGTTCATGTCATGATCGCGGGCAATAATCATCTCAACCGCGGTGTCTTCGATTAGAACGCCTCATCGCCTTGAATCCCTCAGGCTGGAGAGTTTAGTGTTGTCGTATAACTGGTGCCGGACAGAAGTTTTGAGAATTTCACAACAGCGAACATTTTATCTTGGGAGATCCCAATCAGTAAGTACTAGTATGTACCTAACAATAATCGAAGGTGAAGCATGATTACATGACATTGGAGATAGGTAAAATCGAGTTTAACAATAAACTCGCGATTCGAGTTTAGAGTTTTTAGTTTGATAAGTTTTAATTATCGCCCAAAAACACTTTAAAATGCACCGTAATTGTTTATTTTTAATAATTGTCAATTTTCTGGAAATAGAATTTACAAGTGCTCTATTTTGTTGAATGACTGGACGGCATGAATTGATAAGGAATACCTACATTTTATCAATTGCCAAATATAACTTTTTGCATGGAAACAGTACCTCAATCTGACCAAATAATTGAACGGATATTTACGAGTTGTAGCTTTGATAGGTTATCAATGTTTGTACAAATACAAAGTTTAAAGTAAACTTTGATGGCTGATTCACACATGAGCGAGTCGCAATTACGCTGTGTTATTATGTAGGTGATTTTAATTATTTCGTCGACTTGGTTCAAGTTCAAGACGGATGTGCTTGTTGTTCTCAATAACGTACCGCCATAAAGTGAATACTAGTCTGGCTAAAGTCCAGTACAGTCACATTTAAGTCACGCTTCTGACCAGACTTCTTCAATCCGTCTGGGCCGTTCGGCTTATCTCCCGCCGGTCACTTTTTGTGTAATTTAAGTTGTATATCGAAGCGAGGGGCTTGAACTTCTAATAGGATTTGAGATAACGCTGCGAACTTTTTCTGTCTGCGATCACATGCTGCACGCGATGATTTCCCGGATCTTCTTATCTTTACTGACTTTACAGTGGTGCAAAACCATTCGAGAATGGTCAACCTACCGGAGCTGGAGGCCGTTAATCGGATCAGCAATTTACCCATTATCGAGACTGGGTGGAATTATGCCGAATATATGTATCAACGTATCAAGGTACCTTTGTAATGAAAACGTTTTTTGTTAGAGTCCTTCAAGGTACTTGTTTCAGCATTCCAATAATCTGCTCCATTGGACATTGGACACCGCAGAGTCGTCTTTGTACAATGTGATTGATACAGCTTCGCCGGCCGTGTTCCTCTTGGAAGGTCCCCTTGCTACCATCGATCGTTTGCTTTGCAAAAGTTTGGATCTTGTTGAGCAAAAAGTGCCCTCAATTAATCTTCCTCCTCAGATGGTAATCATGACCTAAGTGTTGCCTTTTCTATTTTCAAGTCTTTGACTGTGTTCGTAGATTTACTCCAACACCAAACAATACGTGAGCGACGTGGGGAGTAAGATTGTGCGTCCGGTGCTCAAACGTGCCGATTCTGTGAAGCAGATTGGTAACCATGTACTGGAGAGCAAGTTCACCGCGTTCGCAGCTGATAAGTTAGACGGCGCTCTATCGGTAGCCGATATGTACGTGGACAAATATCTACCTGCCGATGTATTCGATAAGGGCAACGAAGGTTTGGATGCTGTTGATGCACCTGCTTCGCCGAGCAGCAACGCTGATAAGGCTCTGCACACAAGCCAACACATGTTCCGCTTTTCCAAAAAATTGCGTCGTCGTCTTACTCAGCGTACATTGCTAGAAGCCAAAGCTTTAAAG
>JARRAA010011506.1:0-13512 GCA_030557295.1 Ecitodaemon sp. MM-2014 | reverse complement strand
GGAAAGTGCGTGTATTACACATGATCTGTTTTGTTAGGATTTTTAATTATTACTAATTTTAAAACTAGTAATAAATGCCATTTTGGAGGTATTTTATTTGACAGTATATTATTATTTACGTTGATGTTGATGGTGAAATAAAACTTTGTTTGGATACAACATCTATGCGTTTACAACCAAAGTTACGTTTTATTTCATACGAAATTCACGAATTTGCGCGATATTATAATAGAGGAACAACATTTTGTTGTTTCATTGAATTGACAAATCATTAGGATTAGACATTTTCAGATGATTTTGTCTTTTGATGTTGCAGCTGAATTCATTAACGTATGCGGAAGTCTATAAAAAAGAAACAAATGAATATGCGTGATCAGGTATAGATTTCAACCAAACCGCGAAACCTTGAATTTCAGATCTTCATTGTTTTTGGTAGGAAGGTTATTAAGGCCAGTGACCGGCAAACTTCAAAAATGAATAATGTGAAATAGAATTTTCCAAAGTAAAATAATGCAATTTTCGTTAACATATGATTACATACGAATACTTGTGTATACTGACAGAATATTGGTCAATTATTTCTCATATTAACTTTTAAAATGTTTTACTTTGACAGGCTTAACATTTTCGTTCACTAATGCAAAAAGTTCGTTCAATCTTTCAAAATGCCATATCGCAGCCACGTCCGATGCAAATCGCATCTAGTTAACTGAACGTGTGCATTTAAAGAGTAGTCGGGCATCTGAAACAACTTTAGTTGCGCTAACAACTAGCGGAAAATTTTGCGCCATTAGATTTAGCAAAAAAAAAGTTTTGTGGAGCGTGAAATTGTCTAGCTGACAGTATCTAGGGATTGTTCTTCGTGCCAAAAACCTGCTCGTGTCTTCCTTTGGCCTTGAATAACTTTACAACCAATGAATTTTGCAAAAAATAAATGAAACGTTCTTTGTGGAGCGGTGGAGCGTTTAATTCCCTACGTCATTGCGTATAGAGGTTCTTCCGCTTACGTCTGGTGCGCGTGGTTAACTATAGTGAACAATTACAAAAAGTAAAAGAAACAAAATGAGGTTTATCCATGTTGTTCTTATGGAAAATCAAAATTCCTGAAGTCAAAACTTTACCACATAATATAACATATAAATATTTTTGAAGTAAAAAACAGTTTGTTTGAGTTAATGAAATGTTGTAATGTCGACTTCTACTACAGACAATGCAATCACTTATAAAAAGTTGATCCAAATAAAATTTTGCCGTCAATGTAAAGATTTTGCTCAAACTTTTTCCTTTTTAACTTTTAGGACTTTGTTAAAGTACCCAGTTCTATCACTTAAATCGCTTATAAATCAATCATTGACTTTAAAATCCACGAAATCCCAACTCTTGCCACTCTTTAAACATCTGTATTTTACCGTACGTTTTCTGTTGTTCGCAAACATATTGGATTGATCATATTCCTTACATTCTTATTGTTAATATGTATGACTCATTTCGCTCACTACTCAAACGCTCAAATCGCGAAACGAAAAGAGGAAAGAAGATACTGAATCCCCGCTTTTCTTTTCTAGTCGTTCGCGCAGTTTGCTCCGGGTCGCATCGCGCGCTAAGGTTATGTCAGTTATGTCCTCTCAAAAAGTTTTCCAACTCATCAGCGGCGATTATATGCCTTTAATCGGATGTAACTATGATTTATCAATATTATAGAGGAGGATGAAATAACAACAAATTTTAGATGGTACTTTCCGCGTCCGTGGCCGCTCTTTAATCTTCGAGGTCTTGGATTACGCGCTAGCTGCGGGCTATCGTCTCATCGACACCGCGGTTGTTTATGGCAACGAAGAAGATATCGGCGAGGCATTAACGACTTTATTACCCAAATATAATTTAACCAGACAGGATCTTTTTATTACGAGTAAATTGCGTAGGTGATTGTATTATGTTCTGTTGTATTTTTAGTTAACTGATGCTTATTTCAGCACCTAATCTGTATGGGGATGTTAAGAACATTCTGGAAGTAGTCCAGAGCAGCTTAAAGAAGTTAAAAACTAATTACCTAGACTTGTATTTAATCCATTGGCCGGGACAACAGGGCAGAAGTCCACAACAGGAAGACAATTCCATAATTAGGGATCAAACATGGCAGGCTTTAGTTGAAGCCAAAAACAGAGGATGGACAAAGAATATTGGAGTCTCTAACTATACTGTTCAACATCTTACAGAATTACTGCAAAATCATCATGGGGTATTACCAGTTGTAAATCAGGTAGGAATTTTTACAATCATCGAAATAGTCTGAGCATCCAATACATACATAATGACTATTGAGTGAAACTTAGAAATTTAATCATTAATAAGGGGTAATTGATACTACATGTGGAGATGACAATCCTAATATTTTTACATTAAATTATACTTAATTTTAAAGGTAATAAAATATATTTCTCTTTTTATTACCTTTATAATATTGTATGATTTGATAGGGGTTTAATAGCTATCTCCTCTCTTTACCCATTTACTTTTAAAAGTACCTAAAAATGTAGTTTCAATGACTTTATTAATATCCAAAATTAAAGCTTTTATTTCTGGCTCATTCAAAAGTTATGGAACCATCTCTGGGTCCGGAATAATTCGTTAATTACTGTTAATATTTAGGTTGAATGGCATCCATTGTATCATCAACCAGAATTACTACAGCTCTGTCATGACAACAGCATCATACTACAAGCTTACTGCAGTCTTGGAGGTACATCAGACTCTCACGTATTGCTTAATGACCCAAGCGTCCAAAGAGTGTCGAAAAATTTGTACAAATCACCAGCCCAAGTTCTACTAGCTTGGGCCTTGCAACAGGGGGTAGCAATAATTCCCAAATCCTTACGTAAAGAGCACATTATTGCTAACATCAATTTGGATTTTAAAATTCCCGAACAAGATCTTGTCATTCTCAATAATTTACCTCAAAGAAAGTTTGCATGGGATCCGACAATTGTCTCATAACTTTAAGGTTTATTTCACGGCTATTTCTTACATTTATCAATTTTTGTTGTGTCAGCAATGTTTGCTAATCATATTGCAAAACTTTCATTAGACGCGTATAATTGTTTAAAGAAAACTGGTAAACCCACGGAGAACGAATGGACCGTTTTGTCAACAATTGTTTCGGAGAAAACTGACGAATTATGTGTAATTGCGTTAGGGACAGGCACCAAGTGCATTGGAAAATCGCAAATGTCTTCGGATGGTGTTATCCTCAACGATTCTCACGCTGAAGTTGTGTGTAGACGCGCTTTCATGAGATATTTGTACAACGAAATGTTAGATTCAAAGAGCGATATTGTGCGCATAGAAAATGAAAGATTTAGACTTACAGACGGTATAAAATTTCATCTGTATTCGAGTTTAATGCCATGCGGGGATGCTTCGATTTTTCCAAAAAGTGAAAATGACCACGGATCTGTTATTAATAGTAAAGCGCATAGTTTAACTGAACAAGATAGTGGTGAAGATAAACTTCAACCGGATGCAAAGAAAATTAAATTAGATTTTCACCGCACTGGTGCTAAATGTCTACCAAGTGATGGTAATGTTGATAAAAAAGATTTTGGAAGTGAATATCGTATCACAGGTGCAGTCAGAACAAAACCTGGACGGGGCGATCCGACAGTTTCCGCCTCTTGTAGCGATAAAATTGCAAAATGGATCCAAGTGGGAATACAAGGTAGTTTATTAAGTATGCTTCTTGAAGATCCAATTTATTTGTCAAGTATCACAATCGGTCACGAAATTTATTGTAAAGATGCACTTGAAAGAGCATTATACAAACGATTTGTTTCAATTGAAAATGATTGCGAGCAACATCCGTTTAAACAACATATTCCAGAATTATTTCATTGTAGTTCGCTTAAGTTCCCTGCGCAAAAATGCACCGAAAAGCAACCTGCACCCAGCAGCATCATCTATGTTAAGAATTCTAAGGTGGAAGTGGCAGTGGAAGGTTTCAAACAGGGTGTTACTAAGAAAAACAAATATACGCCAAGCGGCCGTCTGCAAATTTGCAAATTGGAGTTGTACCGATCATTTTTGAAAGTGTCCGCCAAATTGAATAAGAAATTAGATTGTAATCTGACTTATGGTGCCTTGAAGCATTCGACGGAATACACAAAACACTGGAATGATGTGAAGGAGAAAAAGTTTAAAGTTTGGCCTGTGAAAGATTCTAGTTTAGAGGAGTTTGTTACATATATACAATGAAATGTGTAATAATAATTAAATTTATTAACTTGGACATTAAAAGGGTTTAAAGTTTCAGGCCATCTTTTTAGGAATGAGATAATATATTTAGTTGCAACTATGTTTAATAATTAAATATTTATAATATTCCAAGTCGCTGGAAAATGATATAACATTTGGTAAATATCCAATGCACGCACCTAATGGAAATAAGATCGTTCCCCAATTACCAATTTTGATTCCGTTGCCTTCAAAAATAAAAATCACAAAAAAGATTAGCACAATATTATTTAAGCATGTGGTATATAATGAAGACTCGAAATGTCTCAATTTTGCTAGAGTTATAATGAGTATATTAATTTGTTAATCTTGAAGAGTGTCTGGCGGAGAATTATCAAGATGATAGATGGGCAATAAATGGCGTGATATCATTAGAATTATTTGAAAGTAGACTGAACTGAAATTACGTTTTATTGCATTGAAACATTTTCATTCTGACCTTTAAACCATATACACATTGAAGTCAGCATGATCCAAACTTTGACAATCGGGGAATTTTTCTACCTCTATTAGCTGTGCACAGACACGTTTTCAGATGCCACCTTCCATTAGGTAGGTTTGGTGACCACGGAATCCTTACTTTCATGATTTTGTCCAAGGGTTCTTGTAATTTGTAAAAGGGACATTGTGGGATGTTTTACTAAATTGTAATCTTTTGTTAGCTACTTTCTAATACGTAAACTAAAAGTTTAAACTAAAGTTATTTATGGTTTAACAATTAAATATTGTGTTTTCAAAAGTCTGAGATTTGATATATTTTTATCAGCGACCTTCTAATTTACTACGCAAAGCTGCGCGAAGTCAATTTTTATATTCACCAAAACCTCCAAAGGCATTTATTGGTCATTTCTACTATAAATTTTATAGTATGCCAACATCAAACCCATATGAACATCGGAAATAAACAAATAATAAAAAAGCAATATAGATAACCATTGTTTTGGCTCGCGGTGTGTTTTTGCGCTTCGTTTTCACGTCCGCCATGGCAATCGATAAGTTTCGTAATGCGATCACAATAACAACAACCGGCTACGAATAGTATTGTTTTCAACGGAATTAAATGGAGGTAAAAGTTGGTTGTTTTGATTTATATTTTAAAGGGTTTCGGGTAAACAGCAAGCAGAGACAGAGTGGGCAACGAGACCATAGATTAAAACATTCTTATGATATCTTTGAACGGCATAACGTTTCATAAATTAAATTATTTGTTTGTTTGGTTGCCTATCGTAAATGTTTATATAAATTTAATCTATTTTCAAAGCTTCGCCCACTCCGTGCGCAAACATTGCAAATGGGCATCCTCCGCAATCGGTTCACTTCCGCGTTTGGCTCGTGCACTCGCATTTCCCACGACATCGCAGTGCGCGTTCGTCCGCACCGTCCGCACGGTCCGCGCTCGCTCGTTTCATGTTTGCGTTGCTCGTCAGTGCTCGCCGCGCTCGTTCTGCGTCGAAGTTGATGTCAGCTGTTGGGCTGTCAGCTCCAGTCCGCTCGGTCGCTTCAGTGCGTTGCGTGGGTTGAGTGCGTTGCGTTGCGTTCGTCGCGTTCACTGCGTTGTTTCTCATTCGTTGGAAACGTCAAGGTATGGACGAGCGCACAGGACGGGCACCGTCTTCCCATTAGTGCCGCAATAATAATAATTGAACAAACAGACGCGATGTGAGTGCGTCGATTACCGATCGGCAGCGAATCGAAGACTCGATGCGATGGTGACCCGTCGACGATACTGTGCGCGCTAGAAATTGTTGTGATTTACTTCCCACCTCGTCGCCGAATCGAAAATCACGGAATTTCGTTAATGCTGTTAATAACAATCCGCTGGTGAGTAATCGGCCTGCGCTTACGTTTACGATTACCGAACGCGCTTGCAAAACACCCGCGCGCGACACGCCGTCGAGATATGCCAGATTGTGCGCGTTCGTGCCTTTTGATTGTGTTTTGTTTTCGCAGCGACAATGAGCACCGCGTTAAGATTGGAGGAGCAGGAGCTCACGATGGACTCCAAGTATCGGATGTACCAAACAGCTGTCGAGAAGGCGTTGAAAAATTTCGAATACACCGCGGAATGGGCGGACCTAATTTCGGCCCTTGGAAAATTAAACAAAGTACTGAAACACAAGTTGCTGTTTACTCGTGCATTTAGTTTAATTGTTGGCTTGCTTAGGACACACTTGCAACTGATATGGTTCTATTTTAAGGTTTTGACGACGTATCAGAAATATCCCATAACGCCAAATAGGATAAAGATATGCAAACGATTAGCGCAATGCATGCATCCAGCGTTGCCCTCGGGCGTACATCTGAAGGCTTTGGAAACGTACGATATCATGTTCAAGAGTATGGGCACCAACAGACTGGCAGAAGAACTATTCATTTATGGTGCAGGTATGTTTCAGCACACCAGTTACCTTCATGTTTTATCATTTACATAAATTACATAAATGCTGTTTTGAATGTTACATGACCTTATTTTATTGCACAGTTGACCACAATGGTTTTTATTGTGGCGTTGTGTTAATTTAGATTGGGTAATTTTCGTAGGGTTAAATTTTTCAATGAAAAACAAGCATTTAAAGTATTATCATGTGCTTGTTGTTGAACACATTCTACATTCTAGTTAACTTTCAATAGCACTGAACTAATTTTTATCACAGGAAAATAAATAATTACGAAAAGTGGATAATTTCATAATTAAAGCATACAATTACACATTTAATGACTTAATTATGACACGTCCTTCTTTTTAACTTTGATTAAGTTATGTACAACAATGGATTTTCTATTTTAGTAAAATACCGTTCGTTAATTAGCAAAAACTATGGATTACAAAAACCAATATTTGATTGATTCGGATTTAGTCTCCATTGTTCCCCTATTTAAATCTGTTTTGTATTTAGTACTTTAGCTATTTTCTAAAAAAATATAATAAATAGTCATATTACTCGAAGTGTAATAATGCGTCTATATTGCGCATTATTATACCATTTCAAATATTTTGCGCTATATTCTGACTTATATCCAAAGTATTTTGGAAAATCCTAAAGCACACCGCAGCTATTTTAAATGATAAATGAATTAACACGAAAATAACAATATTGGTTGTTATCTCTAGGCCTATTTCCATTACTGGGGCATTCGGCGATGTTCATACGACCGACATTGTTGCTCCTCTATGAAACCCATTTCGTGCCGTTGCGAGAGCGCTTGCGGCCAGCGCTGAGCGGTTTCCTCAGCGGCGTTTTGCCAGGTCTAGAACCCGGTTCCGATCACTTCGAACGCACGAACACCATCCTGGAAAACGTATGCGAAGGAGTCGGGCCGGAATGGTTCTACACATGCATATGGCAAGGCATTCGAAGCAACAGCCCCGTCCGTCTTCCAGCTATCAGCTACATTCTAGCTCATTATAACCGAAAACTCTCCATGGAGGATCAACTCTATTTGATGGGGCGCGATATTGATGTCATGGTAATGTTTCGAGCTTAATGCATTTCTTATCTATTTTTAAACTATGGTGTACATCACCGCGTATTTCGAGCGCCAACGTATTTATGGCCATAGCGCGTGTTAACACACCAGACGGAATACTGCGTATTTACTTAGATGATAATGGAATGTTCTCGATTACGCATTCCGGAGAAGCTTCGCGTTTGATAAAATCGACAATTTTTTGCTCGCAGATATCCGGCCTGTGTGCAGCCGTGCAAGATTCCAGCGTGTTGGTGCAAAGGTCAGCGCTGGACTTGCTAATGGTGTGCTTCCCGACGTGGAACACGCAATTGTTGTATGCAGATATGGTCCGGTTGGTTACCGCCGCCTTGACGACAATTCTCCGCCGCGACATGTCGTTAAACCGAAGACTTTACTCATGGCTGTTGACCAGCGAGACGCGATGTGAGCCGAACGCGGAGTTTCAGATCGAGGACGACGAATCGGATGCCGAGGAGCCCACGACTCCGACGATCGCGATCGACTTGCTAATGGACGCCATACGCGTTATTTTGAAGCAGGGCAGCACCGAAATTCCCCTGGACGTCAAGCCTTATCGGTTGCTAACGTCCTTGTTCGATAAACCGCAGATTGGCCCAATGATTCTCGACAATATCCTGTACGACGTGTTTCGGGCGTTGTACACGTCGTGCTTGACTTTCCAAAAATATAAAACTAACACTTCGCGTTGCGTTAGCTTCAATGGCAATTTGACAAGTTTGAAAGGGGACGAAGACGCGTTGAAGAAGTCGTTTCTAACGCAAAATTGTCAGGAGTTGACGCGCAATGCCAATTTGTTATTCAACACGTTACAAACATATTACATATGGTCCTATATCGAGCGACTGTTTGAAAAGTCGGTGACGATGAAGCGAAGCAGCCGGCATCAATATGCGGTCAATGAAATTGGCTCGGGCGAACCCAATTTATTAGAAATCTGCGTGCTGACTGATTTCTTGCTCGACATCATACCAATCGAGACTTACGCGGAGAACACGATAGAGATTTTGCCAAATCTGTTTTCGAAAATTATTAACGTCATACGCGAGCAGAACAAGTCAATATCGCAAGAGGAAATTCTTGCCAGTTTGAAATTGTGCTCCAAAATCCTGACGAAGATTCAACCTGTGGCTATCATGCCTAAGATATCTAAGATTGAGACGCAGGTTGAGAAGGTTGACGAGAAGGAAGATTCTTTCGAGGTGGAGAGCCTAAAGAACGGACTGGAAAAGAGCAAGTCGGATTCGAAGATTAACGAAAAGGCCACCAAGAACGAATTGAGCATCGACGATGCCAGTCGGGAACGGTCTAACAGTAATCAGATGAAGAAAAATAAAAATAAAGATTCGCCCAAAATCGATAAAAAGAGCAAGAGCAAAAAGTCCAAATCCAGTTCGAAGTTGTACGACCTAAAGAAGGAAGACGTCGATTCCGATGCGGTATCCGTTTCGCCGTCGGAAAAGAAAGAACAGGAACGGGTCGAGAAGCCGGAAAAGGAAAAAGTGCGCGAAGAGCCGACAAAGGTCGAAAACAAGCACATCATAATGTGCTTGAAAGTCTACAAAAAGTTCTACGAAACTCTATTGGCAGACTTTATAATGCAAGAACTGAAAGCGGAAGTGTTTTTCAATAGTCTGCATAAAAAGGACTTGCTGCGAAATAATGAACTGATGGTGATGTTAGAAGATAAGTTGTATGAACGTCCACGGAAAGCGCCATCCAATGCGATCGAAACGCGGCATGCCACCTATACCGAGGCATCGAACATCTACGATGAATCGATTCAGGTTGCTTCCAATTTGCTGATTGAATTCGCCGCGTTCCCGAATATTCTCCACGAAGACCAAGAGTTGGAATTTCCGCATTGGTTGAAGGTGCTCGTCGGTTGTTCGTGTTCGCCCAAGGCGAATAATAACGTCAAGATAACGTGCATGAACACCTTGCTGAAGATTATCAGCCTCGCGAAGACGCAAAGCGTCGAGAAACACGTCAACAACAACAATGTTGTTTTGATGGGCATACTGGATATACGGCACGTGACGTTCATCGAGGAAAACACTGTTGTTATGGAGTGCATTTGCGAGATACTGTGGGACCTTCTCGGCTACTTGAGCAATCAAAATCAATTAATGTTATGCGCAAATTTGCTCTACAGCATTCACAATGTGTTCGATTCTAAAATGTTTGTGGAGAATGTGATCGGGAAGTATTTAATCGATGGCGCCCTGTGCACGGACTATTTTAAGCGGTTCTTCCTGCTGTGGCACGGCGGGCGCGACTTGAAACTGCGAAATCCATCCACGTGCAATTCGGCCATGCGCAATTTTGATCACTGTTTACTAAAAATCATGGACAACTTGAATAATCAAGAGCGGCCCAATATTCGTTTGCTTTCCGAAACGTTTATTACGCACAGTCTGCTACGCCTTGACATCGCGCGAGTCATAAATCCGCTCCTGTCGAAATTACTGTCCGCGACAACCGCGCGGATTTCCATCCGGTTTGTAAATATTGAAGATTCCGAGACGCAGGCGCAGCATCACGACGAAGGCGCCAAGGCGGAGGACGTGAACGCGAAGAAGATTTACGCAATTAGCAATGTTAATGGTAATGTGATGTTTCACATGACGGACGGGCCAAGCCCGAAGCCGTCGAAGAAGCGCTGGTTCATCTTTCCGCGGGCCGGCAAAAAGTGCAATCAGGTCATTAATATGACCACCAGTCTTACGGATAATTTGAACGTCGTCACCAAGCGCAATAAGGATTTTAAACCGGACGTTTCGCCAAATATCGATCGTGCTAAAAGCAACGTTAAATTATTTATTAATCCGTTAAGCAGCAAGGAGATTTATCCCAATGGTGTCGACGGATGTTACACTAAATTAGACTCGCATTCGTCAACGGAGAGTCTGTCGGACAATAACACGAATGCCGATTCAGGTTTCGTTTCGATGAGCTATCACTCGCTAGCAGAAAAGAAGCGATCCGATAATGATAAGCATAGTATTGATACGAAATCAGATCTGTTTGCGGAAGAGACTATCGATAAGCCGTCAAAAATGAAACGCTCAAAGAGCCTGGACGAGAAACCTCGTGCGGAGGTCGAGGAAAATCTACAACATAGCTGGTCAGAATCGGTATCTGAGAGCGACGTGAATTCCTCCCTAGATGTTATACGCACCGCGGACGCCGCCGAGGAATACTTTAGAAAGCCTTCCAAAGAAGCCAGCGAAGATATAGCTCAGCTACTGAACGACATTTTGGAGCAAGTCTGCCCGAACGAAACTAAAGCTAAGAATTTTACCCTTTACCCCATTCATCAACACTTGTGCCTCTACTACGAAGTCTTCGACTCTAACCAAATAATCTACACGCTTCGCACGCTTAAGAACTGCATCAATTCCAATCCGTTATTATTCATTCGATGCTTGGCCACGTCTGGCTTGAAGGACTTGCAAAGCAATAATATTCTGTATCTCTTGGCGCGGCATCGAAAGAGCATACAAGGAAATGGTTTCAGCGGCGAGCTTAGCTCAGACCATGTGAACTTCTATCGTGGATTTACTTTCCTAGATGTTCTTATCACAATTACATTGAATTATATCAAAAGTTTCTATCCGTGTTTGGACGATGTCAAGCTTACCAGGAGGGAACAAGATAATAACTTACAAATTCAATTGGATTGTTTAGAAATACTAGACATTGTCATAAAACACTTGATCAACATTGTCAATGACAATTCGAAAGGATTTTCTGGATATATCGCGGACACATTGAAGAAATGCACGTTGCAGAAAGTCCTTCTGCACTGTCTCCTGATGTCTGTGAGAAATTTCGACGAGGACGCCTCGTTTGCGGAGGAAATTTTGCTGTTTAATAATTTTAAACTATACGACAATCAGAAGCGAGTCACCGAATACGTGGAAGCATATCAGATTTTACTTTTAAGGCTCATCAACTCGCTCATCATACTGGAATACAAAGTTTTCCCCGAATCGGATCCTGTTAATACGGATGCGCCTACCATTTTGATTCCGCAACAAAGCATGTTCTTGTCCGCTATCTTGAGCGCGCTGAAACATCAGAACATGAAACACCTACATCAGAACTGGTGTCACATGGTAACATCTTGTTTGCCGTATTTTAATGACAACTTGAAGCAGATTTCCCTCACTGTTGTCCATCAAATATGTAATAATATCGAGAAGATTGCCGATGCATATATGGCGACTGAACTTGGTGGAGAATTGTGCGCTGATTATGCGACCACGCAGTTAGAGTCCCTCACTATTCTGGTGCATTATAACTTATTGGATTCGACGCAGACGGCGAATCAGAATTTGCCGACTGTAGCGAGCACGTCGTCTACATTGGCGACAAACACCAGCGATATTTTCAACAATTTAGTCAATGCTTTCTTCAGTCCGATTGGGGGCGAAGTCAATCTGACTAATAAGCAGAATCAGGACAATTACCAAGTCGCGAGGAAGGCCATTCTTAGTCACATGCCCAGGATAATAACAAGCGTGGCGAAGCTCTGGCAGACTGTTGTTAGCATCGAGGGCGACTTCGAAGGCGTGTTCGGACATTCGAAGATTGTCAAGCAGCAGTTGTTAGAGTTCTTGAGTCCGATTGCTGTGCATCACAGCTCTAGTTTCTTGGCAGCTATTGCCGTAGCGTGGCATGAGAGGAAGAATCCATTCATGAGCATAAAAACTGTAAGTTTTATGTCGAATCTAACGTCATATTGCAATTGTAATTATATTCTCTTGTTTAGGCACTCCCGGAGCCAAACACGAGTCAAAACAATTTAGTTTATTTGATATCAGCGATCAGGGTAATACCGCTGGATAACTTGGTGCAAACTGTAACTGCTGTGATAAAAAATCCACCGCCCACGGAGGGTCTAAGCTCGGAAATCTCTCTCGACGTTTCCATCCTGGAACTATTTTATTGGTGAGTTAAATCCGACTCGCATCTTACGAAGTAACATAATTCACACACATTTCAGTTACATGAGAAACACAACACCAACCCAGATATCCGAAGCGTGGAGTTCTCTTCTTGCGTTAGTTAGGGAAGGCTGTTCGTTGTTGGCGCCATGTCAATTTTTACTCGCCGCGTTATTACACGAACTGATGATCAAGTGCTGTCCCCTCGAGGAGCGCAAAGATCAAAAAGATTTGCAGGATGTTACTGCGAAGTTGATCGAATGCGTGTCGCAAGTGTGCGGTGCGTGTTTGGAGCAAACTACGTGGCTGCGCCGGAACTTGGCCGTTAAGGAGCAAGAAGTTGATTCGATAGCGAGCGGAAGCGTTACTCCCGGCAGCAATTTAGATGTCATCAGCGGTGCTGATGCAAATTACAGCGTGCAGGCGCAACTTGTAAGTTATAAGTCTTGTAATTATTTATTTACAAATGCTAACATTGCGTTTGATCAGGTGCTATCGGAAATCTTGGCGCAAATTCTCGATATTTGTTTCGGATCGGTGGAGAAAGATAAAGTCAATAACATTTTGTCCTCGTTGATGGGCAATGTCGTCCCGTATTTGAGAACTCACACGCTCCGAAATATGCCCAGCTTCAATGCGTGCTCGAAACTGATGTCGAGCTTGAGCAGTTATCAGTACACGAGAAAAGCTTGGAAGAAAGACGTGTTTGATTTATTGTTGGACAATTCGCTATTTCAAATGGACCATTCGTGTTTGAAATACTGGAAAGTTATCGTCGACAACT